>PVKU01010504.1:0-51565 GCA_004027475.1 Anoura caudifer | reverse complement strand
ACACTGAAATTGAGAACAAGAGAGGAGAGGGATAGGAATATCCAGGGAAAAGGGGAAGGGATTAGAGCAAGTATGAAAGACATATGGACAAAAGCTGGGGGGGGTTGGAAATGGGAGGGAGCTGGGGAGGGCTGGGGCGGAGGAACGGGATGGGAGTAGAAAACAGAAGACTGTATAAGAACAACAATTAAAATAAAATTTAATTTAAAAAAAAGAAATTAGAATAAAATAAATATTAAACATCTAGGGGAATATTTATTTTCTGGATTTAGGAATACAGAAGAAATCACAAAGGATAAGATAAACAGATTTTACTATGTAAAAATAAGTTTCTGTTAACAATTAAAAAAACAATTTGGGAGAAATATTTGCAGAAAATACGATGATGAAAGGATTAAGAATTTTATTTAAGAAGAATTCATGTAAGTGGGTAAGAACAACATTAGGATTCTAAGAGATAAATAAACAAAGGGAAAGAACAGAAAACTTACAAAAATAATATAGCTGGTAACAAGACATTTAGAAGAATATTTAATCTCAACAAATAGCAAGAGAATATGAACTTACAATACCGCTCCACCTTTTCTATATATGCGTATATTGGCACAGACATTCCATGCTGACCCCTGAAACTGTCCAGTGTAACAGGGCTGGCACTATTAAACATAATTGGTGGCATCATAATTTGGCACAAGTCCTTTTTAAAAATTTGTATAGAATTTATTGGGGTGACACTTGTTAATAAAGTTATATAAGTGTCTATAACACATCATCTGTATATTGTATTGCATGTTCACCACTCCAACCAGCACAACTCTTGACAAGCCATCTGCCAACATGTTATCCAAAGATTTAAATTTTGTTTCAGCAGTTTTGCTCCCAAGAACTTATCAAAAGGAATTGATTCAAAATATGGAAAAATCTGTAAGTATGGAGATGTACCTTAAAGCATTTTTAATAATAATGCAAAATTAGAAATGTACTTGAATGCCCATAGACAGGGAAATGGTTAGAGAAGTTATGATCATCACTTAAGAGAATGATGCAGTTATAAAAGCAAGCATAAAGACTAGTTAGTAATATAGAAAAATACAGAATGTAATGTTAACTGAAGAAAACGAGAGATGGCATTGCATGAAGTGTATGATTATAACTATGTAAAACATGCAAATGACGAATACCTGAATTCAGAAAAATGATCATGAATGCATAAGAGTGGTCGTATTTAGGATATATTTTTTTTTTTTTTGCTTTCCTCCTTTGCTAAAATTCTGTATTATATTATTTTGACCAACTTAAAATTAATTGAAAATAAAATGTTAGTTTGGGCAGGAGGGGATAGGAGTCTGAGCCAGACACATGAAACATATTTTTAGTAGCTGAGCCCTTGAAAATTCCTTTATATACAGCAAGTACCCACACAGAGTACGGTCACGCTGGAAAACCAGGCTCAACGGTGTAGCCTTAACCCCAAAATAAAAGAATTAAAATCCAACTGCAAACGCCATGCACACCATCAGGCCACAGTTAGAACAATGGATTGTCAGAGCTGGGAGGGTCTTTAGAGAACATCAGTCTCACCCACCACCACTCCCCTTCAAATACACAAACACAATGTTACAAAATAGGAAAGTGAGGCTCCGAGAGGCTGAGACCTGCTCAGGGTCGCACAGAAGTCAATGGTAGGGCTGAACTTGAGTCCAGGTTCCTGACCCCACATTCAGTCCTCTCTCTTCTCTACCAACTCTCAGCTCAGGACAAAAGGAGTGAGCTTTAGAAAGAGTCTTAGTGGAAAGAAAATATATAACTTATGTTTATAAATGTATGTTGTTAAAATATGAATAATAAACCAGAAAACATTTCCCACATACCTATATACATCTCCCTTTCAACTTTCATTGTAGCAGCATCCGGATAAACCAGAAACTTTGAACAAAAATGAAAAAAAAATCACATAAAAATGTTGGCAAGGCCTAGGACTATGATCTGTCTCTGGCCAAACAGGGGAGGAATAGAGCCAAACAGAAAAACAAAGCTAAGTAGGAACATCTGGGAGGAAACATTCTCTTTGCCAAGGACCCACTTCCCCCCTTCTGCGAACCTACATCTTCCTGGATCTGTGCGCTGCCCCAGGACTCGGGCTTGGCCCGGCGAGCCACACACCCAGTGCCAGCTGCAGCACGCACGCGCGTCTCTCCAGCGAGGCCTGTAGGTGCGGCGGGCCTCCTGGAAGAGGTGCTCGAGGGCCCCGGGGATCAGCGAGGCCAGGCCCAGGGAAGGGTGGAACCCCAGCAGATACATGTTTTTCAAAGATGGGCTTAAAAAGAGGAGCAACTAGTGACAATTTTATACAATGAAGAATTTAATCTGTTTCCAAAGATACTTGAATTTAAAAATTTTAAAGACCAATAATGCAGCTCCTTTAAACCAGGACATTATTTTTTAAAAACCAGGAACTTGAAGGGGCCTCAGAGGCCATCCAGGGAGTGCATCAGATTATTCAACATGCTCTTTGCTTTTATGTGAACCCTTTTAAAACAGGAAGATATAGGAACTTATTCTAAAAGTACAATAAGAGTAAGATTCTTTAACTGTATATAGCAAACCTGTCAACATGCTGGTAATCAATATTTAGTCAAATATTTGGAAATGCAGTAACTTAAAAGTGACTAAATATTAAAAAAATTATTTCCATGGTTAGTTTCTATTTTCACCTGAGCCTTTATCCACTTTCCCTCCAAAATGTTAATGGACAAAAACAATTTTTAATTCCTGTATACAAAGTCTGTAAGGGAAAGGTGGGAGAGGCCATACCACATACCAAGGTGGTGACAAACACAGAATCATTCATGTTTGCTGTAAGGATGTTATCGTTTATAAATGAGTGAGGCAGAGATGACCAAATACTTTCTGTGGGTATTCCCTTGCAAATGGAGGATACAGCACAAGCCAAGGTCCTTTCTACACCTGCTGGAACTAAACAATAGAAATGCCTCTTAAATCTATGCAAATAGGATTCCCTAGTCCTAGTTCTTAAAAAATACAAGGAATCCTTGAGTGTGCAAGGAATCTTATCCAGCAAATAACATTTGCTTTTGAGACTCTGCTGACAGGACTTAGCATCCATATAGGCCTGGTGTATTCTGCCAAAAAGCTCATTTTCTAAACAGTAGATTCTTGCCACAGCTAGTTGCACATACACAGCTGGTGTCCTAAGCTTATTACCTTAAGGACTGGTAATAAGACTGCATTTCCTCTGCAGACATTTCTCAGGACTGATGAAGAAATCAATCCCAAGAAATGCCTGCGGAGGAAATGCAGTCTTGTGCCTGGGGCTCCAAGGGCTCTTTCTCAAGAGACAGCCATGAAGTCTCACGGCACCCACTTGGTCCCCAAGATGATGCCATAACCACTGTGGCAGTTTCCCACTGAATGTCTGTCTGTCCGGTAGAACACTGTATACTTCACAGGAGCATGGGGCCATGCTTCTGTCATTCACATGTGTGTGAACAGCACATGCCTAGCATACTGCCCAGGACATGTAAGTGCTCAGCAAACACTTGCTGGATGTTGAAAGGTATTGGACAATTTTTCCACCCATCTGAAGGCAATAGAGAAACTGCAATCTTGAGCCACACAGACAACCTAGGGCTGGCCACCCACTTCTTGGTTCCTTCTCCACCCTCAAATGCTGTCAGGGAAAGGGGGGAGAGGTCATACTACATACCAAGGGGTGACAAAATATGTACCCCCTCTGAGTGGTCTCAGGAAATTGAATGTATCCTTCAAGGGGTGCGGGATCAGCAGAAACTTTTTTGGTGGCATTTGCTGGAAAAAAAGAAATTTCTTTTTGAGAAAGCTTTAAGCGCATCCAAGTTTCATATGCGTTGGCTATGTGGAAGCTCTGATTAAACCTTCTGATGGCATTTCAAGTGCCACTGCTTTTTTTAGGTCTTCTCAGGAAGAGAAGATTCGGCACCCAGTGGCATGAGTTTGAAGTTGACCTTCTATTATTTATTACTTACAAAGCAAACAATATTGAGGATGCAAGGGAATCCCTCTTTGGTGGTTTTTATTTCTACTTCTCTCATCTTCCAAAATACTTGAGAGGTGCTTTGTAGAATAGTATCTGGACTTAACATCATACCCTTAACTTATCTAGAAGATTAAATGTCAAATATCTAAAGACAACACCAGCTTACCAGCTATTGTTGATGGAATTAAGTTGTTTGCAAATTATGTTAGAGGGAGTCCAAAATTATTTCTATCCTCTGGATGGCCTTTTTGCCAAAGCCTCAGGACATACTCCCACTGACATTCTATCTAGAAATGTAGCATAAAGGTTAAAATTAGAAGAGTTAAACTTTCCCATGAATGTGAGTTACAAGCCTTGGCATGAGAAAAACATCAGCCCTTTGCATCTCTTCATTGTTTGACCCATTTTCAGCCAGACATAATTTTGAGGATCCTCTCACACAGGAACATGCTGGTCTCTCAGTCTGAGCCAAGGGTCAGCCAAGAAATCCAAAGGCAGCCAACTTCACTCAGTCTTAAGAAGCACAAGAAAATTTTTTTGTCAAGTAATTGACTACAAGGAAACAATTCCACCTAGGCCTAAGGGAGATAAATGTATGGGAAACTTTATCATCTATTACTTCCTGCCACTAGCTTTTCCCCAGAGGACAGACACCACGTTTGTTCCCTTTAGTGCCCTAACAATAGTCACAACATTAAAAAATAATAAACATAATTGGATACATCAATGTCTTATAAAGGGGTATGGTTAGTCCTTCCTTCATTACCAATAAACTCTATAATCCATTTGTTGTGGATCATTATATGTAGTTAGGGTTGGAAACTGCCCTCTAAGACTGTGGTTATGCTTGGGATTCAACAATGCAAATGAGCTTACAAATAAGCATGCTGTACATCCTGCCCTAGAAAATACAGATTCTGGACCCACAATGAAAAGAAAACACGGTCTTCAGTTCTGGTCACGTTTTCCATCTTCTCCTCACATGTACCATTTTAAAAGCCAACTGTACTCACTTGCTCATTGGGGATGCTCCTCACTAACTGAAGGTGAAGCCTCAGGCAGATGCATTCATCTTGGTAGGCCTTACTGAAGTAAGGGTGGCTGAGGTCAAACCTTGGGCATCTATGATGGTATCAGTGATCACTTGTGCTAAGGCAAACATGTGCTGGCAGGCTTCAAAGTAGCAGTCAAGAAGATGCAAATAAGGTTGATAGGGAACAGTGGAGGCTGTCATGAGCATATGGTTGCAATATAGTCTTTCCCATAAGTCAGCTGGGCAACTGCTTGGCTGGCTGCATGCCGAGCAACCTGGCATCAAGGAACAGACAAGAGTCACAAGAGGTAAATATGCTATACACTCAGCTTTTAATAAACGCAGGTTCACTCAAAGTAGAATGTCGACATACGTTAATATCCTACTCACACTCTAACACTCTAAGAGAAGTATAACATATATACATACAGCAAACAATGGGTAATAAAGAGACAAGTCCCAGAGTCTCAGTCTGCAGGTCTAGGAGACAGCACAGTAGTTAAGGGAGTAGTCAGCATCTTGAAAGGAAGGACCTCCAGATCCAGGTGGGCAGCAGAGCGGATGAAGTCCTCAGTCCAGCAGAGCAGAGTCCCTGGCAGCTGATGCCGAGTGAGATCAGCATGACATAGAGCAGCACTCTGGTGTGTGGAGTGAGCTCAGCTGTCTAGAAGTGGTCTGAAGCCTGCTGTAGTTATATTTTGAAAGTGGTACACTCCACCCTTCTGGATCTCTTGATAGGTGTCTTGGCACCCCTGATGCTGAGGGTGGAATTTCCCCAGGAGCCCATCTGGGGGTGGTCTTGCTCTGCAGACACAGCTTTTCTGGTCATGTGTGCAGATATCTTAGGCGTGTCTCCTTGCCATATGTGTCTAGTGTGACTTAGGTAGTTCCCCTCTTGAACCACAAAGTGTCATGACTGACGGGCAGCCATCTTGGTTGACATGAGTGACTCCATTTTGTTTTATGTACTTTATACTATCTTCACCAGACCAATGCCATTTTATTGCCCCTGCTCTCTACAGAGGCAGTCCTAGGGCCCAGCAAAGAGAGGTGAGGCACCACCCACTCCATGCTTTGGAAAGACCCTGGGTACCAGCAGAAGACAGACAGTGCTGAACCTCTGGGTACAGGCCCGGTGTGGGCAGCTGCAGCATCAATGCAATGCAGAGCGATCATTAAACTTGCAGACAGACTTAGGGAGGGCAAGAGAAAGAACACTCTGTCTCCTTTTTCCCTTCTCTCCCCGGATAAAAGGGGGCTATATAATGAATAACATCACTAATAATTATAAGCTCCAATCACAGTGCATTCACTGTCACTTCATCAAATGTATTTATCTTCCACACATTTCTTCACAGCCCCATTCCCCACTCCCTTGTACTCCATTGCCAAATGTAGACAGGCGGCCCCCTCTCCTCAGTCCCATTTCTGACCCCTTCTCTTGAATAGTCTACCCCCAAATTTCACCTATGCAGGAATGATGGGAGGTTATGGTAGAATGGAAGGCTGAGAGTGAATGTCCCCCCCAAATACTAAGCTATTTATTCCAGACTGGAGTCCACCAGGAAGGGCCTGGAGTAGAGAACTCTCAAAAGCATTATGGAAGCTCCTTTTCTTGTGGTGTTCACAAGCCTTTTCTAAAAACTGAAGAAAGCTTCTACACACTAATCATTCTTAGTGAGGGAATTCAGAGAGGTGCTCTTTATTTAGTTTTTACATTTGTCTATGAGCTTAAGGAATTTGTGTATAAATTCTATTTGTGTGTAGTTATTCATGGTGCTAATCAGAATAAGCTCTTCAGAGATCACTGGGCTGGAATCCCAAATAGGAACCTAAGGACAAAGTGAGTAAGTAGTTCTGAACAATGTAATTACTGTTTTAGCATTGTTTTAAAACCCTCATTGGCCTTAGACACTCCTACTTTTGGAGACTCTGTCCCACATTATATCAAACACATTAAAATGTATTCACATCCTCCTAATTCTAAAACCAGATAAAGAAAGGAGATTATAGGCCAATATTGTTGATGAACATAGATGCAAAAATCCTCAGAAAAGCTTAGCAAACTGGATCCAGCAATACATTAAAAAGATCATAAACCATGATCAAGTGGGGTTTATTCTGGGGATGCAAGGTTGGTGCAATATCTGCAAATCAATAAATGTGATACACCACCAAAACAAAATGAAGGATAAAAACCACATGATCACATCAATAGAGGGGAAAAAAAGCATTTGATAAAATTCAGCACCCATTTATGATAAAAACTCTCAGTAAAGTGGGAATAGAGGGAACACGCCTCAATGTAATAAAGGCCGTATATGACAAACCCACAGCCAACATCATCTTCAATGGGCGAAAACTACTAGTATTTTTCTTAAGGTTAGGAACAAGACAGGAATGTCCACTTTCATCTCATTCAATATTATACTGGAAATCCTAGCCACAGCAGTCAGACAAGAAGAAATAGAAGGCATTCAAATTGGAAAGGAAGAAGTAAAACTCATTATTTGCAGATGATGTGTTACTGTGTATAGAGAACCCTAAACATTCCACCAAAATAACTACTACAACTGATAAGTGAATTCAGTGAAATAACAGGATACAAAATAAATATCCAGTATCAGTTGCATTTTTATATACCAATATGAATTCTCAGGCAGGGAAACTAAGAAAACAATCCCATTTACTACTTTTCAAAAAAATACCTAGAAATAAATTTAACCAAGGATATAAAGGACCTGTACTTGGAAAATTCTATGACATTGAAGAAAGAAATTGAAAAAGATAGAAATAAGTGGAAGCATGTACTATGTTCATGGATTGGAAGAATTAACATCATTAAACCATCCATACTACCCAAAGCAATCTATGGATTCTATACAGTTCCTACCAAGATACCAATGGCATATTTCACAGACCTGGCACAAATATTCCAAAAATTTATATGGAACCACAAAGGACCCCAAGTAGCCACAGCAATCTTGAGAAAGAAGAACAAAGTTGGAGAAATCATGCTACCTGATGTCAAACTATACTATTGTATAAGGCCATAGTAATCAAAACAGTTTGGTACTGGCGTAAAAACAGACATATAGATCAATCAAATACAATAGAGAGCCCAGAAATAAACTCACAACTTTATAGTCAATTAATATTTGACAGAGGAGGCAAAAACATTCAATGGGGTGAAGATAGGCTCTTCAATAAATGGTTTTGGGAAAACTGGACAGATACGTGCAAAAAATAAAACCAGACCACCTTTTTACACCATACACCAGAATAAACTCAAAATGGATTAAAGACTTAAACGTTGCAGGTGGGAGATGACCTTGGCCTGCACCCCCAGGAACCTATAGGGCCATCATACCCAGCAGACAGCTACAGACCACGTTGGAGCACCATCATGCCGCACTTGCACAGCTGATCCTCCACTGTTTATAAGAATGTTCAAGAAACTTATGGAGGACCTCAGCAGCATAAAAAAAATCTAATTAGAAATGAAGTATACACTAATTGAAATAAACAACAATTTATAGCGAAACAACAGTAGAATGGAAGAAGCTGAGAAACAGTTGATGATTTGGAACATAAAGAAACAAAAAACTGCTGTACAGAACAACAAGAAGAAAAAGAATCCAAAAAAAAAAAAAATAAGGATAGTATAAACAGCTTCTTGGACAACTTTAAACAATCCAACATTCATTCATGGCATAGGGCTGCCAGGAGAAGAGAAACAGTGAGAAATTGTAAATGTATCTGAAAAAATAGTGAAAGAAAAATTCCTTAATTTGGTGAAGGAAATAGACATGTAAGTCTAGAAAGCACAGAGAATCTCAAATATGATGGACGCAGAGGCCCACTCCAAGACACATCATTATTAAAAGGCCAAAAGTTAAAGAGAAAGAGATACTCTAAAAGCAAGAGAAAAGAAGTTAGTTACTGGAAGTTTGCCAGATTGGGGGGTTGTGAGGAGGAGAATGGGTGAAGAGGTGTGGGGAGCAAGAAGTACAAATAGGTAGTTACAGAATAGCCACGGGGGTGTAAAGTACAGTGTAGGAAATGGAGAAGCCAAAGAACTTATACTCATGACTCACGGACATGAACAATGGTGGGGGCATTGCCTGAGGGAGTAGAGCGGGGAAGTAGAGTAGAGGGCATAATGGGGGATAAGTCAGGACAACTATAATAGCATAATCAATAAAATATAATAAAAAAGACTTAAGTGTTAGATTCAAGACCACAAAAATCCTAGAAGAAAATATGGGCAGTGAAGTCCCAGACATTGACTGTAGCAATATTTTTTCTGATATAGCTCCTCAGGCAAGGGAAACAAAAGAAAAAAAATAAACAAATAAACAAATGGGACTATATCAACTAAAAAGTGTTTGCACAGCAAAGGAAACCAGCAACAAAATTAAAAGACAACCTATTGAATGGGAGGACGTATTTGCCAATACACCCGATAAAAGGTTAATATCCAAAATTTATAAAGAACTTATAAAACTCAACACCAAAAAATCAAACAATCCAATTGAAAAATGGGCAAAGGATCTGAATAGACACTTTTCCAAAGAGGATATACAGACATATGAAAAGATGCTCAATGTCACTAATCATTAGAGAAATGCAAATTAAAACCACAATGAGATATCACCTCCAACTGTCAGAATGGCTATCATCAATTAATCAACAAACAACAAGTGTTGTCAAGGATGTGGAGAAAAGGGAACCCTTGTGCACTGTTGGTGGGAATGCAGATTGGTGCGGCCACTGTGGAAAGCAATATAGAGATACCTAAAATAATTAAAGATGGAACTGCCTTATGACCCAGAGATTCCCCTATATTCATTGCAGTATTATTTACAATAGCCAACCTATGGAAGCAACCCAAGGGCTCATCAGTAGATGAGTGGGTTCAAAAGCTGTGGTACATTTGCACAATGGAATACTACTCAGCCACAAAAAGGAAATCTTGTGACAGCATGGCTGGACTTGGACAGTGTTAGGCTAAGTGATATAAACCAGTCAGAGAAAGACAAGTATCATATGATTTCATATGATTTTATATGTGGGATTTAATGAACAAAATATACTAACAAACAAAATATAAACAGACTCATAGATACAGAGAACAGACGACTGTTGTCAGAGGGGAGGAGGGTTGCGGGACTGGGTGAAAAAAGTGAAGGGATTAAGCACAAAAGAAAATAAACCTCATAGACACAGACAACAATATGGTGACTACCAGAGGGAAAGGAGGTTTGGGAGGAGCGGGGGAGGGTGTAGGGGGATAAATGGTGATGGAAGGAGATTTGACTTGGGGTGGTGAACACACACTACAGTGTGCGGAGGATGCGTTGGTGAATTGTGCACCAGAAACATATATAATTTTGTTGACCAGTATCACCCTAATAAATTCAATAAAAAGATAAAAAATAAAATGTACTCATATCCCAATCAAATTTTTTTTCTGTAAAAATGTTAAATGATATGTATTATTTTGCTTTTCAATTTATTTGGCTCTGGGCAATACATTTCATTAATGATTGCCTATGATTTCTGGGCAGTATATACCTGGGGATTCTTATGAAGTAAGGAAATCTGATCCATAAATTGTTTTCAAATGTAATGAGAAGCTTATAAGTGCTCAGTTAACAAAGTTTTTACAATATAGACATGTAGTTAAGCATTTATTGACATCTATTTTGTATTTTCTTTTCTTTGGAGTAATGCATGTTTGGTTTTTTCATCAGATCTCAAACATTTTCAATGGTTCCTAAAAGCAATTAGATCCTAGACGCTCAGTCTATATTGCTTGATGGATAAACTGGCTCTGACTAGAAGCTTCTGAACTTTCATTCCTCCCTCTGCTAAGCTAATCCAACACATCCTCCCTCAGGGTTTTAGCTCAAGTTGCCCCTTCCCAACCAGTCTTCTTTGACCTGGAGGTTTCACTCTTCTGAGAGGCCTCGGCTCCTATGGCAGCCATATCACCTAGGCTTGCCCAGCGTACGCACTTAATGGACAGCAAGGGGTGAGTAGTTGAGGTTGCAATTTCTACCAAGCCAACAGCCTAGCACACCTTGAGATGCATTAGAGAAAGTGTATGCTTTTCTTTCTTGGGTGTTGGTCTACCTGGTTGTTTGAGGTCAGAAAGTCAACCCTGTTCTTAAAAAAACTAAAAAATTTCCTAGAAGGGATGAGCCCCTCTCATTGTGTGCAATAGCTAAGAATGCAAAACACAAAGAATAGAGAAAGTGTAAGTACTTCTTGAATAGAGGAGGCAACTGCATAGAGGGCAAGAGGATAAAGGAACCATGGGCAGGAAAATCAGAACTGTCTCCTCCTTGCCAATCATGGCTTCTGAGGCTCCTGGGGGAGGTGAGCACTTGGGAATTAATAGCAGAGCAGGAATCCATGCCTTATTAAAGGACATCCCTAACTGAGGGTTTCGATGCTAAAAGCTGAAGGAGAGAGAGCCTGGGGACCTGTATTTAGCTTCTGGGTTTTTCAGGATCTCCTTCGGGAAATGGTTTAAGGGACTTTGAGTCAATCAAAGGAGGGTAAAAGTTCAGGACACAGAATGCGCTCCCCAGGTTAGACGCTCCACATTTCGAGATGTGAAATGAAGGAAGGTGGAGATCCCCTTGCCTTTCAGGTTGACCTAAATTACCTTGCTCTGTCCACAGAGCTCTACTCTAGAATAACATTCAATTATTAAACAGCAGAAGCTAAAGCAGAAACAAAGGAGTAACTAGTTGGGGGGTCTAGGGGGAATTAGGAAAGAAACAATTATGTCCCTAATCATCCTGGACTAACTTGAATCATTTTGCTGGGCTGGGGCACTCCCAGGAGCTAGTTTGTTGCATTGGTATTGCCTTGACCTGTTTTTGTACAAAGAGCCCTATTGTTTCGTTATTTGGCCTGAGAAGTTGGGAGGGTTCTTGCTGGTGATTTAGATCTGGTGATAGCAGGTTGCAGGGCAGGTGCTGCACTGCCACGCTCACTTTTGCTCTTGATAGGATTGACAGATTTAGTGAATAAAGATACAGGTCATCGAGTGAAATTTTAATTTCTGATAAACAACAAATACTTTTTTTAATCTAAATATGTCCCAAATATTGTCGTATTTTACCTGGCAACCCTAGTTGTTGAGAAGGAAAATGTGGCTCTCTTTTTAAATTGATAAGGCTATTTTAAGCTTTGGGTTCACTCTTGAGAAGCTCTCAGATGGAGCCTTGAATGATTTTATTATAAATTCTTCCCCACAGGGGTAGGACCGTGATCTTTCCACCTCACAGGTTCTATTTATTATCTGTTTGCTAAATGGCCCATTTCCACTCAAACTCCGGGCTGGTATTTGTTGAAGAAGTCTTCCTAGCCTGTCAAATGTCACCTGCCTATGTCAAGGGCCAACTCTCAGGCAAAACAATACCTGGTGCACACCAATGGCAGGCCTAGAATATTGGAGAAAATGGGAAAGTGGACAGAATGCTCTCCAAACTTACTTTATTTATATTATTCTTAGCTTAAACTTGCTTTTTATTTCTAGGATTTAAGAAACTTTTAAAGATAGTATTTCAGGTCAAATGAAAATGCAAAATTGAAAATCAATGTTCGATACAACCTGTCAACAGAATTTTTTTTTAAGTGCTCCAAACATTAATTCAGCTGAAAATGTGTCCTCTGGTGGCTGCAGGGAGAATTAGCCATTTGTGCAAGTGTCACTCAGGAGCAGGTACAGCTGATGACTGGCGTCTCTCAGAGTCCTTTACCTAAATTTGTGGGAGCTCTAATTTTATGAGTGTTCATACATAATATAGTTACTCTAAGGATTTAAGACAATCCAATGTTTTTGAGCAATTCTTAATAAGCTAGTGATTCCAATATAGTCAACAATCAAACACAGCTGAGGAAACTTGGCAGCAGAACCAGCGCTGGTGGAAATCAATTCTGCTCTAGATAAAAATCTGGTTTATCCATTAAAAATAGGCTCTTTCAACAGAATTTCTGATTTAGAAGGCCACATTTTACAGTTTTGGCACATCTATGTTTCTATGGGGAACTGGTTCTCAGGGTAGAAATGAAGGAGATATTTGCAATGATTGTTTTATGTTAAAATAATTTCACGTCCCATAGAAGAAACTAGTGGCTAGTAGCTTAGCACAGAATGAACTTGAAGTTGGAGTGTGAGGACAGTGATTTGTTGTTCGGTCCGCTCTGCCCTTCTGTTCTCTGCCATTGGGTCCACCTGGAGCTGCCGCAGGAAGCCTAGAAGCACTGAGAAGCAAAGTGAGGAGAGAGAGTACAGAAAAGGGGGCCTCTCAGAACTCATGTCTGGACCAATAAACTCGTCGAGTTTGAGGATTCTGTCTTACAATTAGTGCAGCCTTTCCACTTACCACATTGTGAGTCCAGCTGTCTCATTTACCCAGCTGACCTTAAAGTTCTAACTGGCAGACACATGCAAACTCCATAGAGGCCCGTCATCTTTGAAAAGAGGACCAGCTTTCAAAGCCTGGGACTTGTACACTTTAAGCCCAGCCAGTTGCTTTTAAAAACTGGGTCACCTACATCTCCATGACTAACAGACCAGAGAGCAGATGAAATGATAAACCATCTATTCTATGAGAAAAACAATGAGAAGAAAACACAGCCACTTCCCCATCTTCTGACCACATCACAGTGCACCGTCACCTGGCTTCCACCCTCTGGGACCCTTGAAAGAACCCTAAATGCTGGCCATGACTGCCTGACAGCTGAAACCACTTTTAGGGGGCATCCTTCTGGATGTTCACTGCATCCTACACTAGCACCCTAGGTAAAACACACTCTTTTCCATCGGCTTTCAGAACACCGTCCCTTCCTTTGGTCTCCCATCTCTTTGGCTACTCCTTCTTTTTCCCTCATGAATTCTTGTCCCATGACCTTACCCTTGAAAGTAAGCATTTCCCAGGGACCCATTTCAGACATCTCTGGCTCTTTCTAGTCATTCTGACTCATTACTTTGGTTCATCTTTCACATTCATACCTCAGCTCATACCTGCTCCTGAGTTTCAAAACTATAGCACTCACAAAACATTCACACCTGGGTTTTTAGAAAACTCCCTCACATGCCTTGTCTCCTAGACTCAGTGTTACATTCCCTCTTAAGTGCCCCTCCTCCTGCTTTCTGTTTCAGTTAAGAACCTCCTCCCTGACCCTGAGGGAGTCATTTCAATTTCACCCTTACTCGCACACTCCAGTCTTCAAAGCCTGCACACTCCAGTCTCCACCTCTGCGAAGTGCTCTCGAGCCTGCTGTTCCTTTCCATTCCCATTATTACATCTTTGGTGTGGATCCCTCCTAACTCTTTGGGTACCTGTTGTAACAATAACTGCACTTTTCTCCAGGAGCTTTCTATTCTAATCCATTCTCCACCCTAGCTGACACCCACCCAGCTATGATATGAAAACAAAGCTAGAATCCTGTCTCTCCCCTATTGGTGAAACTCACCAATGGCTGCCCTTTGCTTATAAGACACCTTCTAAATGTAGCATGGGCTAGCAGGCCCTTCACAGGCTGCACACAAGCCACATGTCCACCTTGTTTCCCAGCATGCCTTCACATCTGAGCCAGAGCAGTCTTCTTGACATTCTCCAAACTCACCATTTTATACCTCCTGACGTTGCTAATGCTGTTTCCTTTGCTTACGGTTCTTTCCTCCTCTGACAGACAATATCTTACTCATCTTTTAGTAACAAGAATAAATACCTATTCCTCTGGGAAGACTGGTGAACATTTCCTTTACTCTGACAGCCCCCCATGGGGCAAATCCCTCCCTCCACTAGGGTCCCTATGGCTCTTGCATGTGCTGCTGGGTTATAAGTTTTGCTGAGAGATCGAATCAATGTTTATAGGCTAGGAATTCCTTAAAGATATTCTCTTATATATCTATGTGTTCCCAATGCCTGGAATAGCACCTAGTATAGAGTGAACACTTAATCTTTGATGAATAAACTCCCAACAGTCAGTGATTATCAGAAGGGCCACAATCCATGCTAAGCACACAAATGAAGAGTAGTTTTTCATTTATTACTGGGATATGAGCCATTAACGACAGGATGATGATTTAGTAACTCGCTGCTTTATTGCTTTAAATCTGCCTTGGTAACTTGTTGCACCAAGCACTCCTTGCCCAGCTGCTCTCCCCCACCAACACGTGGCACACGCTCCGGAAGGCCACAGTGAGGTCAGTCAGTTTGCCTGTTAAGTAGGCTGAGGGTTGTCCCAACAGGATAAGAAATGTGGATGGAGTCATCTTTCATTCTCACTTAAAAGGAGCTGCCCTAATGACCCTCTGAATTTTTTAAAAATACTGAGTTTTACAAGAATGTTTAGCTGAATTTTGTTTTCTAGGCAAGAATACCTGGTGCTTGTTTTCTGCAAGAGCTGCTTCCCAAGTCCACAGGTCATACAGCACAGCAGATCTGTCCACACCCACACGGGCCCAACTCCAGTCCTGGCCAGCACTTGACCTGGGGTTTTCTTTGTGACCTGGAAGAGAAGTGATGGCAATGACCAGAGCCAGGCCTCGCTCCACGAAGCTATTCCTGTTAGAAATGCACCCTCAGCTGCTCCTTCTCAGGAATGAAAACACTGAATCCTCAGTGGGAATCCTAAATCACTTACACAGCCGTCAACAAAGACAAAGCCCTAAGTTCATCCTTGTTGACTAGTAAGTCAGCAGGGGCTTTTGTTTTTACTTTATTAGTTTTAAAAGCTAATTTCAGAAATATAACCAAGTTCACTCAACATAAAATCTTTACTGAAATGTCCTTAAACCTATAATTTAAAGGCAAAACATACATTTTTCCTTCTCTAAAACCTGGTGGTTTAAAAACAAACCCAGTTTAACCTGCTATTTCAATTGATCTAGACAAATCAAACACTTTCAGAGATGTTTCTAAGATAGTCTTTAATCATGTTAATCACTAATGTAAGTAAATAAACATAATCATTGTCATTATTCAGCTCAAATATTTTCCCACTATATTAATGTTAGTTTTCACTATCAGCATTATTATTGCTTTAAATGTTTAAGCAATCTGTTTCAGAATGAAACATTAACAAGTAAGAACTTTCCAGGGGCTGAAGGCGGAGGCAAATGATTACCGAGTATGTGATGGATGCTGAGCACAAGAGAAAGGCTTCGATCAGGACTTCCTCTGGCAGCAGCTGGGAAATCCTTCCCCAGTGAGTGGCTAAACTCGTACTAGCTCTGCTGAGAGGTGCTCATGTGGGTAAAGGACTGCTATGTGTTTCCAGCAAATTAAATTCTTAGCAGCTGGAAATATTTGCATTGTATTATAAATTATTCTCAATCAACAAAACGCTGCATTAGTGTAAGGAGAACCACTAAGGATAAAAGCTAAGAGCGGAAGTTCAGTGCTGGGGATGCTGGGTGCCCTCACCGTCTCCCATGGGTCAGGTCCCAGACGGCCTATGGCAGAGGCAGGACAAAGAGTTCAATCCAATATTAAATTAATGCTGTCCAGGATCTGAACGGGTAATTGTCAAACATTCTTCAAGTGGAATTTTATAACAATATGACTATGAGTTGTCCTTTACTATAGTCTAATACATTACAAAACAGCATAAACCCTTGCTATATTTCCCTTCAGGTGTTGCAAGATACCTAGAAACCCTAAGTTCTTTCCTAATGTAATGCTAATGCTGTCATATGATTTCAAAATAAATATTCTTATGTCACCTTTTTCTAAAATTGGATAAATGTGAGTAGTGCCAGAGGGAAGAGCAAATACAGATTGTGGGTTATTTGATTACCCAGAGTAACAATCTTTCCCTTTGGGGCTTGTCTGGCATTTTCCTAGCCAGATCTTCTTGCACCTGGTGGTTTTCTGTGAGGAATCCAGGGATGTCTCTGCTTCTAACTGCCCTTTCCCAAGGTCAATCACTTTTTTGTCACTTAGAAAAATCGTTGATTTCACTTGCTTGCTTTGCTTCCCTCGGGGCCCTGTGTGACACTCTCTGCATCCAGTGGGTGATGCAGAAGTGCCACTGGGGAGCAAGTAGAATCTAAACCACAGTAAAAATTGTAACCAAGCTCTGAGAGTGTAGTCAGTCTCCGACAAATGGGGCATTTAGGCTGGAGACAGAGCTGTATCGTTTCTAATGTGGGTGTGTGTTGGGCGGGGTGTATGTACTTATTGAATTATCAGGAACTACTGGGTACACATTTATATTTTGAGATGGGAGGTATTAAACCAAGCCCTCGGTGTTTTTTGTTTTAGTTGGTTGACTTTTAAAAATCTGACTTCTGCCCTTTTTCTTTCTCAATGTAATGACTGGCCATAGCAGCAGTTCTGTCCCCAGTTACTTCAGATCACTCAAGGCTTCGTCATACATGATATGCGCCCCTTACTGGTCTCGGGGGAGGATGTACCCAGCTTCTGTGCTATAATAGTCATCCTGGTTCTCCACTTCTGAGAACTCTGTGAACTGGGCACCGTGGACCTAGGGAAACAAAGCCACGTCTGGAAGCTACCAGAGAAGGGAGGGCTGTATGTTACCAGCTGAAATGGAGAGCAGTAGGCTTATTCTCCCACGCACAGAACTGTAGACATGCTGAATGTATGAAGAGCTGTATGTAGAGAAAAAGACGTGAGCAAAGAATGTTGGCAGGAAAGGGTAGTTTCTGGGCTAGGTAAATAGCTGATTAAGTTTTCCTGACTAACTCAGGATGACCTGGAAAAAGGCAATAGAGACAACTGAGGGTTAAAGGTAGTCTCTGAAGTCACGATGCCCCCGTTCAGGTCCTGTCTCTGCCAGGATCTCACCTTGGACAAGTCATTCAGTGTGGCAGACCCTTCTGCGTGGCATGGGCCCAGCTCCCACCTGGAGATGCACAGGACCCACACCCACAAATAGGATCTCTCGTGGGTAATCAGATTTGCAATATACCTAGGCTCTTTTGAAGCTTGCTCTTTGCTAAAACTCCCTCACCCTGCAAATGCTTACTGTAACTTCCTAAAATCCATGTTGAACCTTGCAGGGACCAGTGTAACTGGCTGCCTATTCATTTGCTAATATCCTTCTTCTGTGATGCAATGAGGGGCATTGGCTCCTTTTGTTGTAACCTGGGGGTAGTGAGAGAGCACCATCTTGTAATATGAGGAGGAGATATAGAATAAAGGCCTGTCATGGCAGAGGCCGTGGCTTTTGCTCCTCTTGAGAGAAAAGCCATGCTGTTGTCCTTATTCCTCCGCCAGACTCGGTAGTCTGTGTGTATGTTTTATTTCATCCATAATGACGTGGACACTGCTACCCAGTGTCTGAATCAGCTCAGCTACCCTTAGCCTCTGTTTCCTCATCTGTAACATGGGGATAGTAGAGACATGACAACAGTCATAGGGAGTATGTGACACTGTGCACAGGAGGCACTTGGGACCTATAAATGTTAGCTGCTAAAGATATTTTGTTTTTATGTTTTAAACACTTCTAAGTGCATTAATATAGCCTCATGCCTTTGTAATACACTGGGTTGAATAGTGTCCTCTGAAAATACCATCTACCTGAAACCTGTGAATGCCACCTTATTTGGAAATAGAGTCTTTGCAGGTGCACACAAGTTAGGATGAGGCCACACTAGATTGGGATGCGCCCTAATGCAATGACTGGGGTTCTTATAAAAGGAAGAAAATTTGGAGACAGATACATAGTGGGCGAGGCTACATGAAGAGAGAGAGGCAGAGAGGTTGTAGTGATGCATCTACAAGCCGTGAAATGCCAAGGGACATCCAGAATGGCTGGCAACTACCAAAAATCAGAAGAGGCAAAGAGGGATCCTCTCTGGAAGCCTTCACAGGGAGCACAACCCTGCTGACACCTTGATTTTGGACTTGTAGCCTCTGGGATGGTGAGAGAATAAATTTCTCTCCCAGTCGTTGTGAGCCACACATTTCGTAGTGTGTTGTTATGGTGGCCCTAGGAAACTAATACTTATAAGTAATGTGAGTATTCCAATCATAACTACTTTTCTTAGATGACTGAGGATCTCTTGCTTTCTGAGAATCATTCTAATAATAATTCTCATAACTTCAAACCTCTCAATTCTTCCCAAGCCTCTGAATTCACTCCCCACCCTCCCCTATGCCCAGCCTCTCTCAGTCTCAGCAGAAGCCTGCCCCCGACTTCTCCACTCACACACACAAACCAGTGCACTCACAGCCCTCCTCTCCTGCTCCCTCCTGCACTGTAGTGCATGATTCCCCTCTGGTTCTCCCAGGCCATTCCCTGCCTGTGTTTTGGATCACCACCCCTTCCACCTCTGATGCAGCCCTTCTCCTTGGATATCCAACTCTTCTCAACCAGGTAGTTCCCAGGTGACAGTGAATCATGCTCAAGTCCCTCTCATTTTATAAGCTCACACCCTTCCCCAATTCCACCTCATGTCTCTCTTCCTTCTCAAGGTCCAACCTCCTAAGATGTCATCTGTACTCACCATCTCCATTCGCTCCCTTCCTATCCTCACCCACTGCCATCTGGTGCCATCTCCATCAAGCCACTTTCACCATGACTGACAATGGCCTTTCCTCCATACCCATCAGGCTTTCTTCTTAATTTATGTAATCTCTCAGGAGCATCTCACACAATGTAGCACTCCCTGCTTCTCGACCCACCTTCTTCCCTGCCTCCCAGGACTCCACACTATCCTTGATCTTGCCGACTTCCCAGCTGTCCCTTCTCTGATGCTTGAGGTGTATTCCATCAATCATTAAATGGTGGCCACACTCAAGCCCTCATCCTAGGACCTCATTTTCTCCTACATTCCTGCCTTGGGAGACAGTCCACTCTTATGGCTGAGAGCACCTTCTTTAGACCATGTGCTCCCCAATTTATGTCTCCAATTCAGACTCCTAGAGCTCCAGCCCCCATATCCAATTCCCTATTTGGCATCTGTTCTGGGCATGAACTTAACATGATCAAATTGTGTGATCTTCCCCCACAAACCTAGGCCATCCCCAGCTGCCCCATTTTTGTAGTAGCACCATCACCCATCCACTCCCTCTAGCATGAATCATTCCCGTGTCTCATTTCACCTCACCCTGCATGTCCAATTGCGTGCCAAGTTCAGTTGATTTCACTTCCTATCTCTCAAATCCATCTACTTCCCTCAGTCCCACCACCCACCACCATGATCCAAGCTGTTATTATCTTTCACCAGGATTAGTCTAGGAGCTTCTAAACTGGTTTAACCTCTAATTGTTCTATCCACATTCCCTCTGGCTTTCCTTCCTCTCCCTTTTACTTGCTGCTGGCAGAGGAACTTTGAGAAATGCATTTTGATTGTCCTTCCTCCTCCCCTTTAATTTCCTAAAAGGTACCTTGTTGCTCACAGAATAAAGCAAACTGCCTGAAGAAGGCCTACAGAGTCCAGCCTCTGCCTACTTCTCTTCAGAGGTTCTCATCCAAATATGATTTTGGTCCCCAGAGGACATTTGGCGGCATCTGGAGACATTTTGGGTTATCATGCCTGGGGAGAAGTGCTCCTGGCATCTAGGAGTTAGAGACCAGGAATGCTGCTAAATATTTCAAAGAATGCACAGGGTAGCCTCCCCTAACAAAGAATTATCAAGCTCAAAGTGCCAACACAGACAAGGTTGAGGAACCTTGGGCTGGTGTCATCTTGTTTTGCTTTCCATGATGATTGCTGTGCCCCAGCCACACATGTCTTCTTTTGGTTTCTATTGGGTTTATGCTCCCTCTGGCCGCAGGCCCTTTGCACAGGCCATCCCCTCTCCATGGAAAGGTCTCTCTTGCCTAGTTGAAGCCCCTTTACCTTCCAACCTCAGCTTATCCTCACTTTCACACAGAACTCCTTGTGGCCACAATACAGCACCAAGTTAGCTCTCTTCTGAGGCACCTCAGGGGGTGGCTGTTTCACACTTATTTATGTGATCATTGACTGATGTGAATCTCACCCACTGAATTATTAGTACTATAAGGGTAAGAAACATGTCTATTTTTGCTTATTATTGTATTCTTAGGGTTAGCACAGTGCCTAACACATAATAGGTGCTTAGAAAATATTTAAATAAAAGGACAGATGAATAGATGAATGGCTTTTGATATTTTTTGCACATAGATTTCCTTTCATCTATCATTTTAAGATCCTTACCTGTACTTTCAACACATACCAGTCAGAAATAGTGTGTTTTGCCCTTACAGATTTTCATCTCATGACATTATACCCTAATACATACATCTCAGTGAGGGCAGAAAGTAGTTCTTGGGAGGAAAAAAAATCTTACTGTTTTACTGTGTACAGCACAGACACACACACTGTACAGACATATGACATACCCCTAGTACTGACATTTCTTTGGAGACGGACCATCAGGGGAAAGGTGTCAAAAAAGAGTCCTGTGGGAGGGCAATAATGAAAAACATGTTAAGAAACATTGGCCTCGTTTTTCATATTATATATATTTTAAAGGATTTTATTTACTTATTTTTACAGAGGGGAAGGGAGGGAGAAAGAGGGTGAGAAATATCAATGTGTGGTTGCTTCTTGAGCGCCCCCTACTGGGGACCTGGCCGGCATGTGCACTGACTGGGAATCGAACTGGCAACATTTTGGTTCTCAGTCTGGCACTCAGTCCACTGAACCACACCAGCCAGGGCCATATTAGATATTTTTAAATGATAAAATATACATATTTACCATCAAAGCCACTTTGAGGGGGACGGTTAGGGCAGTATTAAATATACTCACTTTATGCGCACCCATTAACACCATCCATCTCCAGAACTCTTTTCATCTTGCAAACCTGAAGCTTTGTATCCATTAGACAGTAACTCCCCATTTCCCCTTCCCCCAGCCCCTGGAACCACCATTCCACTTATTGTCTCAATGAATTTGACTACTCTAAGTACCACATATAAGTGGACTCATATAGTGTTTGTCGTCTTCTGACTGGCTTATTTCACTTAGCATAATATTCCTAAGGTTCGTTCATGTTGTAGCATGTGTCAGATTTCCCTTTCTTTTTAAGGCTGAATAAGATTCCATTGTACATATACATATCATATGTGTTCATCCCTCAGCGGACACTTGTGTGGCTCCTGCCTTTTGGCTATTGTGAATAGTGCTGTTATAAACATAGCTGTACAAATATTTTTTGAGATCCTGATTTTAATTCTTTTGGATATATACCTAGAAGTGGAATTGCTGTATCTTGTGGTAATTGTATTTTTAAGTTTTTGAGGACCCACCATACACTTTCACATAAATGGCTGCACCATTTTACATTCCCACCAATGGCACACATCCTCTCCAAAATGTGTTGTTATATTGTGTATATGCTCTGATTTTCTAAGTTGTTATTTACAAGCCATTTAAACTATGGAACCAGTGGCTCCCCACATTTTATCCCCCATCTATTCATTCTTATAACATAAACATTTTGCTAAGTTAAGTAATCAGTTACTGGGTAGAATCCATTGATTTATAAACTTTAAGTGGTCGTATCCTGTCTTTCAGTAGACCTGCCAACTGGTTTGTGTATGTGGTGTTGCCTATTGTATAACTACAGGAACTTCTCTGCAACCTCCCCAACCAGGGCAGACTATCATCAGCTTGGATGGCTCATCGTCAACATCAGAAAGGTGGATGAGAGGTAGTCTCTGGGTCCTCTCAGTTCCATGCTACTATAATTAGATTTAATGTGCTATTATATGCACACCAGATGGTAATGTACTTAATTTCCCTGAAGAGACTACTCTTTAATAAAATGTCCATTCAATTATAGGTTCTTAATTATTCAAGCAGAAACTTAGAAATCTTCTAATAAGAGTATGAGCATGTCTAAATAATATCTGTGGTTCATAATATTCCATAAAAAGGATATTTCATAGGTAAGCATTCCTCTAGTAGGTTGTCATTTTTATTTAACTTTGATTTTGACCATTCTTTAGATATAAATTTTTTTAAAAATTAGGTGTTTACTTCGGCTAGGAGTTCATTTTGGCTAGGAGTTCCAAAGATCAGAGTATTGTTTCTTATGAAATGATAGGTGCTGGGCAGGTGAGGGGGGTGGGGACTGGATGAAAGAAGGTGAATGGAGTAGCCAAAGAACATGTATGCATGACCCATGGACCAGACAATGGTGAGGGGATTGCCTGAGGGAGTGTGCATGTGTGGGGGCTAGGTGGAAAGAGGCAAAGGGGGAAAAAATGGGACAACTGTAATAGCATAAGCAATAAAATATAATTTAAAAAAATTATAGGCATCAGTGAAAAACAGAAGAGAGGCTGAAAAATGACATGCCACATACAAAAATTAAACAGCTTGCTTAGATTTATAAACTAGCATGTTGGTTTCTGTTGGCATTTAGCACCTAGCACTTGTTATGGGAAATGAGCTCTCCTTCCAGAAAAATGTATGCATTATCTACTTTACTGGAAAAGACATTTCCTAAATTGTTGCAGAGGGGAATTTTATAAGATGTAAAGAAATGGCTACTGCATTAAGTCCTGAAGCTGCTGGAAAACGATAGCAGTGTTAAATTGCTGACTGTAACACAGGTCTCCCTTTCCACTCTCCCCACCCCCAACTCACTGTTTAAGCCCTTAACAGCTGTTCATGTTCCTTCTTCTTCCCTCCCTCAGTTCCTGTCTCTGAAATGTGTGCTTATGTCCGATGGTGAGCAACTCTGAAGACCACATGGCCAAATTATTTCATACAGGGTTATGACTCAGTTATTATAATATTTTCTTTTAATTTTAATATCCTCCTTGGCCATGTGAAAGACCTCCCCCCTCTAAAGCTTTTGTGGTCTGGAAAATTGATTGTTCAATATTATGCTTAGAGGAGTGGCAGGAAGGGGAAGACAATAATTACCTGTTTGGTTAAGAAGTAATTTGATCTTTGCAATGATTCATATGTTTTTTAAGTCTGCAAAATAACTGATGCCAAGATAACTATTTGAGTACATTAACTATAGGACAATTGAGGGTCCCTCATTTATTCTTTTCACTCTATTGGTTGCTGTCATCATTTATTAATGTGAGTTTTAGTATTTGACAACGTAGATACTATTTTTCTGACTAGCTCACCTATTTCTAAATCATCTTTGCATTAATTTCAGCTAATAATAGTCTTATCCAAGAATTTCATCAACATTTGTTAGGTGAATGACTTGATCCATTGGCTACAATCTAAAATATTTTGAAAAGAAAATAGAAGTATCTTTTACTACGTGCCTCACCTGCAGAGTGTGATATTACAATATCATCACAGCTAACTGTTTTCCATTTGAACAGCATGATATACTTGGCAAAACACTCTTATGTACAATGTCTTTTTGTAATATCAAAACCAGTTTGTTATGGGACTTCCGGCCAAGATGGAGGCGTAGGTGGACACACTGTGCCTCCTCGCACAACCAAAATTAAAGACAACAAAGATTTAGAAACAAGAAAACAACCAGAACTGATAGAAAATTGAACTGTACGTAGTTCCAACAACCATTCATCCAGACTGGTAAGAGGGGCAGAGTCGTGGCAGGAAAAAGTGGAGGTTGGTGGACCTGGGCATGTAGGCAGCAGTGGCTGGCAGATCCCAGGCACATGGGCGGCAGCTAGCGGATCCTGGGCATGGGGTGGCAATGGGCAGACCCAGTGAGACCATGCAAGGTGGCTGGCTGACCAGGCAGTCCCACATTTGTGTGCAGATAATCCAGGCAAAGGGGAAGTGGTGGAAGGGACTGGAATCCAAGAGAAAGCAGAGCAAGCGCCATTGTTCCCTCTCGGACCCCGCCCCCACATACAGCATCACAACCCAGCAACTAGGCTGCCTTGCCCTAGGGAATACCTAAGGCTCTGCCCCTCATAATACGTAACAGCTGAGACCAGACCAAAAAACAAACAAACAAACAAAAAACCCCAAAATGGCTCAAATGGGAGAACAGATCAAAGCCCCAGAGCCAATTCATCTAAGTGATGAAGAGATAGCCAACCTATCAGATGCACAGTTCAAAGACCTGGTGATCAGGATGCTCACAGAACTGGTTGATTCTGGTCACAAATTAGATGAACAAATGAAGGCTACAATAAGTGAAATGAAGAAAAACGCACAGGAAACCAACAGAGATGGGAAGAAAACTGGGACTCAAATCAATGGAGTGGACCAGAAGGAAGAAAGAAACAACCAAACAGAAGAGAATGAAGGAACAAGAATTCAAAAAAATGAGGAGAGGCTTAGGAACCTCTAGGACATCTTTAAACATCCCAACATTCAGATTATTGGGGTACTAGAAGGGGAAGAGGAAGAGCAATAAGTGGAAAACTTATTTGAACAAATAATAAAGGAGAACTTCCCCAATCTGGAAAAGGAAATAGACTTCCAGGAAGTCCAGGAAGCTCAGAGAGTCCCAAAGAAGGTGGACCCAAGGAGGAACACACCAAGGCACATCATAATTACATTAGCCAAGATTCAAATGAAGGAGAGAATTCTAGAAGCAGCAAGGGAGAAGGGGACAGTCACCTACAAAGGAGTTCCCATCAGACTGTCAGCTGATTTCTCAAAAGAGACCTTATAGGCAAGAAGGGGCTGGAAAGAGGTATTCCAAGTCATGAAAGTCAAGGACCTACATCCAAGATTGCTCTATCCAGCAAAGCTGTCATTTAGAATGGAAGGGCAGATAAAGTGCTTCTCAGATAAGGTCAAGTTAAAGGAGTTCATCATCACCAAGCCCTTATTATATGAAATGTTATAGAGACTTATCTAAGAAAAAGAAGGTAAAAAAATATGACAGTAAAAAGACAGCAAACTCACAGTTATTAACAACCACATCTAAAACAAAAGCAAACTAAGCAAACAGCTAGAACAGAAACAGAAACACAGAAATGGAGATCACATGGAGGGTTAGCAACAGGGGAGTGGAAGGAGGAGAGGGGGGAAAAGGTATAGAGAATAGGTAGCATAGACGGTGGGTAGAAAATAGACAGGGGGAGGGCAAGAATAGTGTGGGAAATGTAGAAGCTAAAGAACTTATGACACATGGACATGAACTAAAGGGGGGGAATGTGGGTGAGAGGGGGTGTGCAGGGTGGAGGAGAATGATGGGGGAGAAATGGGTCAACTGTAATAGCATAATCAATAAAATACATTTAAAAAAAAAACCAGTCTGTTATGGACACAGCCTTTTTTTTTTTTTTTTTTTGTCCAGCAAACAGTTATTAAATACCTAGTATGTGAAAAAAATATAGCAGATCCACAGATAACATGGTTTTGTTATAATGTTGATGAGATGTCATAGGAACTTAAACTTAACTCTTGTTTTTATCAATTAGCCTGTGGTAAATTAGTTTTGTTTTACCTCATTTTGCTTAAAGTCACAGAACCTGTTGGTGACATTGAGTGAGGACTTACTGGACTTCCTATTGCCACCTGAACATTTAGTAAGCAACTCAACATTTAATGTACTGAACCAAGATCCTGATGTTTCCAATGAACCTGCTCCAACCACACGTCAGATGGTGGCTCCTCTGAACACCCAGATGCTCAGACCAAAACTTTTGAATCAATTTCTGACTTCTCTTTCTTTTGCATCCCACATCCCTTCTTCCTGGAAATCATATTGGCTGTACCTTCAAATATATCCAGGGTCCAACCATCTCTCACCATGCTGTCTTCTCAGACAGATTGTCTCTAGTTTGGTCAACGTAATAACTTCCTAATTAGTCTCTGCTTCAGCCCTGGTGTACTGTCAGTCTATTCCCAGTACAGCAGCATGAATGTTAGTATGTAAGTCAAATCACATCACTCTCCTGCTCAGAACTCACAAAGTACTCCTATTCTCACTCAAAGTTAAAGTCCTCACAGTGGTCCACCAGGCCCTACACCCCTTCAATCTCTGTAACCATATTGCCTTCCAATTTCCCCCTCATCCACTCTAGCTGCTCTGAACCTGATGTTACTGCAACACTGCCAGACACGGTTCTGCATCAGAGCCTTTGCATGGGCTCTCCCCTCTACCTGGCACTCTTCTCCCTGTCAGTCATGTGGTTGGCTTCCTGATTTCCTCCAGGTCTTTACTCCAATAGTACCTTCTCAGAAAGGCCTGCCATGATCACCCTACTTACCATTGGAACATCCCATCACCAGCCTCCACCACTCTCTCTCCCTCTTTTCTTCTCAAGTTTTTTCTGTGGCACCTAAAACCATTTCTGATGGCCCACAAAGGCTAGGTTATTCTGTGATAAACAACTCAAAAGTTCAATGGCCTACATTTACAATTAATTTCTCACCCATGCAGATCCCACTGCAGGACTAGTTGCTTTCTAGACAGGTATCTTCCAGCACTGACCCAAGGGACCGAGGATGTTTCTATTTTGCAGCCTGACACATGCCTTCCATGGCTGCAGGATGGGAATAGAGCTGGAGGGTCACAAACCAGCTCCTGAATGCTTTGAACTGGAAATGACATGTGTCATTACTCCTCACAGCCTACTGGCCAAAGTTCATCACTAGGCCTCACCCAACTGTAAGGGGCTAGGAAGTCTGGGAAGCTTTGGTGCCAAGCCATCTGACATTCTATATATGTTTACTTACTTATTTAATGTCTGTCTCTTTCCACTAAATGGTCCCATAATGGCATGAATGGTATGAATCCCAGTTTTGTTTACTGCTTTATCCCCTGTGCCTAGTATCTTTATTGGCCAGAACATGTGTGGAATGAACAAATGAATGAGTGAATGAATGAATGAATCACAGGCTCACAGCCTGTGGGAGTAGGTAAGCCAACAGTCTAACATGTCTATGAGTTGAGTGTTATAATGGATGTAGAGAAGTCATGGGTGGAAACACTCGGCTCTGCATAGTGATGTTAGAAATGCTTCCTAGAGAGGTGATATTTGACTGGACTCTTGAGAATACTAGGCATTTACCAATGAAAGAGGAGATAAGGCATGGACTTGTGAGTATGTACAAGGCCCACTGGCATGAACAATTCTGCCCATTCGGAGGACAATCAGCCCCAGACCCATAAAGATGGAGGAATGGGGACAGTGGAGGGCAATGAGGTAAAAGAGAGTAGCAGGGGTCAAATTGTGCTCAGCCTTGTAAACATCACCAAGAGCCTTCACCTTTATCTTGTGAGAAGCAGAAAATTCATGGACAAGTAAAATAATGAATGTGATCACATTTGGGCAAGGTCTATAGCATTTACAAAGCAATGAGGAGAACCATTTTCTTATTTTAAATTTTCTGTTCCTCATCAACCTTAGAATTAGTCCCTATCCTAAGAAGAGCCCAGCCCTTCATGGTCTGGCTGCTCTTTCTGCAGCTCATCTCCCACCTCTTGCTCACAACAGCCTCTGCTACTAGCAAGTCAAGTCCAGTCTTGAACATGCCATGGGGTGCCGGGCCTTTGTGCCTGAAGAGACACACTCAAGACCAAGCAGCTAGGAAAACCCACTGCCTGTGTGGGGCTCTTTCTACTCTGCTATAGGCCTAAGGTAGGCTCATAAGATGACAAAGTGTCCATGATGGGACATAGGTAATTTTCTTCCCTGGTGTTGTCATTGAGTGAACATGTGTTAATACTAGCCCAAGACCATCCTCATGGGATATACACAGTGGGCCCAGGGGAGAGGTCTCTATCACAGGAGCTTTTCCAATGTCAGCTCCTTGGACTGGTAAGCCCAATGATTTCGCTCCCCGTAGCCTCAGCCCTGGGCCGGGTGAGACCAACCCAACAAATTAGCATCTGGGCCTCTCTTCCCCTACATGGAGAAGGATCACATAGTTACATCTGGACATTCCAGTTTAAATGCTGACAAGGCCACACACGGAGTGCAATTAAACCTCACCATCCTATTAAAAACCCTGTAAAGAAGGTCACTTCTTGAGTGTCTTATGCTAAAGTAGTAGCAGCTCGCTGCTTCTAAAGATGCTGCTATTTCTATCACTTATGAGAGCACAAGAAGGAAATGCTGCATTACCCTTAAGAAGCTCCTCCTACAGTCAATAATGGGGCAGGATTGGATTTGTCTCCCTCTCCTTCATTTCTAGCAAATGAAGCCTGCGTATGGTGAGGGGCCTGGGAGTGAGGAGCTTGTTATGGAGGAGATTGTTAGAGACCAAAGAGAGGAGCCTTCTGGACACTGAGTTAAGGTTGGACTCTAGTAACTGGATGGGAAAAATAAAAAAGCGTTTTTCAATACCTAGAGCTGAACCGCTCCATACAATAGCCTCTAACCACAAGTGGCTACTGAGCACTTCAAATGTGGCTCGTCTGAGTTGAGATGAGCTGTACATACGATGTACATACCAGGCCTTCAAATTTAGTACCAAAAATGTATGTCTCATAAATGATTTCTTTATATGTTGAAATGATAATACCTTAGGTACAATGGGTTAAACAGATTATTTATTTTAAATTAAATTTATGTTTTTTAATACCTTTTGAAATGAGTCTACTAGAAAATATTAAATTACATTATGTGGCTTGTGTTGTATTTCCACTGGAAGTGCTACTGTAGACTCCGCATATTAATGACAAGGGATTGTAAGATTTCATACCCTTACGGATGTGACAGGCATAAATCAGGGGCCATACAAGCTTAGAACATGGTTTGTTTGATGGCTAGATTTAATTTTCCACATTTCTTGACCTAGTATTTTTTTTGAGAAGATAAAAGATTTACTTCATAGTGAGTTTTACCTTCAGGAATAAACTTTCTAGAGATTGAGATGAAAACAGCACAAGAATGTTTACAACATTTTAAGAAAATGTAGGCATTTTCAACTTTACTACCAAAGGAAGGGATTTAATATGAACTTTGTAGACTACATAAAATATATTCAAGAGATATGAAAAGCACCAAGGGGCAAACAGGTTTTTGGAAAGATAAAAGATTTTTTATTTTAGCTCTTTCCATTTTTTCCCCCTAACTTTGTTTTTTAAATCTATTTTTTAATTTAGGGCTTGGAAAACAGAAAAGAGGCCAAAAGGTACCCCTAGCAATGTCAAGGAGGGTCGTACAAGAGCTGCTCCGTAAGGACCTGTGGTTTTCGGGCAAGGACAACAGAAAGGGCCTCTGGGGCTCCGTTCACCATAAAGTCGACAAACCAGCAGCCGAAAGGCCTGCTGGCCTATCGCAGGCCCCAGGGCTGCCGTTAGAGTGCTCTCTGCTTGTGTCCTGCTCTCAAGAGGACCCAGCATTTTACTGTGGTTTTCACCACATTTTTTTTTAAAAAAGCCATTTCCCTAAGAAACTCCCACTTGTTACTCCATCATGTTAACTGATTCCAGGTGCCTGGAAGAAGGTGACTCGGGAGACAGGGTAATGGAGGAAGAAAAAATTGTAGCAGAGTACCTTACCTTGTGCTCAGCAGATGTCCCATGGACATAGTGGTGAGCTCCTAGGCCTTGCAACGTGCCCAAGCCTACTTTTGCCATATTTACCCAGGAGCTCTTCTTGCACAGTGAGGACCAGGCTCCCTGCAACCAAGGTAAGGCCTGAAGTATTGATCATCAGCGTTTGCTCAACGGATCTGAAGGCGTTCAGAAGTCCTAAGCAAATGCACTGAAACAAAGAAAGAACAGGCTCAGGACTTGGCCCTTTGCTGATCACACTTAGACAAAAGTTTATTGGGGCCCTGGAGGTTGGCAGGTCAATCCTGCTAATTTCCTGGTAAAATCAGAACAAAGAACAAAGTGTAAAAATGTGTTGCTACTGGAATGGCAGGAAAGCCCCCTTCTAGATGACCAAACATTCCGGATTGCTGAGACCGGACTGCCAGGCCCTCCGCAGACCTGCAGCTCCCTGGTTTGCAGGTGGCGCAGACACAGAAAGGACAAGTAGGTCCCTCTCATTAGGACAGGGTCCTTATCACCAGGCCCTGCCCTGTCATCCAGACCCAGCAGTCGTAGGGCCCTTAAGTAGCTGTACCTGTAGCTGGCAGGAAATGTAGAGTAAATGCCTTTCACCTCAAAGTAGTTTGGAAAATTCATATACACCAAATTGAAGTAATTTTATTTAATGTAAGGGAGTTTGATAAAAGCCACTCTTTAAAAAATTCACTGAAGATAAAATAATTACTCTATACGTAGAAATATAAAAAAGTAATTTCTCTTAGCAAATACTCTCATTAAAAATCCAGTCCTAAAGTGAAACATTAATTTAGCTGTCTGACCTGCTTTAACAGTCTTGTTTTTATTTCAGCTTCAAATATTTTTTTAGTTAACATATAACCTCCATATTAATCAGTCACTCAGTTTTCCCCTCTGTGTTTAAGCCATATCCATGAGTCAACAATACAATGCCTTAATTTTACCCTGTGTCTCTTTTCCACTCGATGGGCTACCCAGCGCATTGACTAAGGCTTGTTTGTGCTGGGTTATTTTCATTTTGTTCCATCGAAAGGTCATCTTTCTCCATATTTTCATTCTATCAGAAAAGTGGCATTAGTTAAATTACAAAGACATTTGCAATGTTATTAACAAATTCACAGTTGGGTCATCACAAAATTAAATTTCATGACCCAAGGCATATTTAGATGAACAAGTATTGTAGAAAAGCATCTTCATCCATTTCAACCTGACATGAAAATCTATTTCTAAAATAAATTAGAGGTCACCGTTTTACTATTATTTGGTTTTTGTTTTAGAAAACTATTCACAGCTTTTAAATATGAGCCACCTCCGTACTGCACCCCCACTTTCCCATGATTCATGTGAACTTTCATGATCATGAAGAGTTAGTACGCACTGTTCTAGCAAATGTCTGAACCCTTGAACCTTGACTCTGGTGTTGCTCCATGCTAGGAGAGATCATGGGATTAAACTCTTCTTTCTACTTTTTAGCCATATGATTTAACACTTAAGGTCTTAATCCTATTTTAAGGACTTAAAGTCCTTAATCCATCTCACATTTGTAAGATGACATGATAAATAGAGAATAAGTTGCTATGAGAATTAAATGACAGGATGGACAAAAGTTTGGTGATGGCATAGATGCTCAGTGCAGGCTAGTTCTCTCCTGGCCATAGGTTACAGTAGTCAGTCAGCCCTGTAGGATCTATCACAGGGTTCATGGTTTATACTTATTTATACACTCATCTTTCCTGTCATGAAGAAGGATGAGGTCATACCCCCCGGGAACCCTAGGAAAAACTGAAAAGAAGGAAGAGATACTGATGTATGGTCCTTCCCCTAGCCTTCTGGGCAGCCACTCTCTGTCTGTCCCTGGGCATATACCTTCCCATAAGCCATGGTCTTTCATACTGACACTGATCCCCGTGAGAACACTGAGTGGCAATGGCTAGTTGGAATGTCCCCTCTTTGGGTTACTTATATTCTAATTTTTGGTTCTTAAAATTCCAACAATGGCAGAAACTATTGGTTGTTCTCCAATATCCATTTTCCTCTTTTCCCACAGTAATGTAATATCTATCTTGGCACATGGCCACCCAGATAAAGATGACATGTTCAAGACTCTCTTGCAGCTAGGTATGTAGCTATGTGACTAAGTTCTGAACAATGGGATGAACATGAAAATGCCATGTGGCATCTTCTGGGCATTTCCCTGAAGTGGCAGCTTCCCCACCCCCATTTTCCCTCTTCCCACATAGAACATGAATGTAGCAGCTGGAGCTCCATCTCAGATGAGGGGTTGATCTTGGGCATGGAGGTTACATTTGTTGGAACTCCAGGGTAGAAGGAGCATGGGTCCCTGAGGACTCCATGCAGCAGAGTTGTCACACCAGCTCTGTACTTCCTTCTCCTGGGTGTTAAGTTGAGGAGGCAAGAGAAATTTCCATCTCTTTTAATTCTGTTATTTTGTGTCTAACTATCACCAACACCCAAACCTAGTCTTAAATAATACAGATACTAAGACTCTAAAGATAGACTACCAGTCTTATGACAGGCAGTGAGGGAGAAAATTTTGGACAGGGATATTAGCAAGAGTAGGTGAGAGACAAAGTTGTCTAACTGGGTGTCATTAAATGACTTCCCATTCTGCCTATGGGCAGAAGGGCCTGTCTGTTTCATGTTAGTGTACATATAGGTGTATTTCCGTGTAAATGTCCCACAACCTTAGGACTGGAAAAGACCTTGGAAGGTGACACGACACATTTTAGTTCTTTAATACAGAAACACAAGCTCATTATCCCCCCCCCCAAAAGGGAACCTCTAATATTTTTAAACAATGCATAGGAAAGCACATACTCCATGAAGGGAATTAAATTTTGACAGTTGCTATTTGACCCAGAATTTTGGGGGAGAGGCATTCTCAGGAAGCCCTTTGTGTCCTGGGCCTAGGTACTCTTGTGTTACAGCTCAGTGTTGTCCAATGTGACTCCACAGGGCCAGCTCAGAGCCACAGACTTTCTCTGAGGTCTTTTTCAGCTGTCTCTAACATTACCCAGAACTACACAGGAAGAACAGAAAATGACATCAGTCACAATGAAAGACACTGGAAGGAAAGACTGAACAAACCACAGAAGTACTGCTGGGCCGGTAGATTTCCAGGAAGAAAGGAAGGAGGTACAACAGGCTAGGGTGACCAAAGCCCAGCATCTTCTGGGTAAAGAGAACCAACCACAGCCCAAAGAAGAAACTGCTTAGGAAATGCCAAAGTTCATGAGTGTATTCCCCTAAGACAACTGGACTACAGTGTGGATTGGCAGCAAGGCTGACCAGAAACTACCTGTGTTCATTCTGTCTTCCTGGGTAGGTAAGTCCTTTGACACTTACTTTACCTCATGACTGGGTCTTCATCAGCATGGCTGAGTTCACATATTTTGACAGTTCTGAGATTGCCACTGATTGCAAATCTCATTTTCTTCTGGGAAATTAGCAATGGCCATGGAGTGGGAGGAATAACTAGGGGAAAAGTAATTCTATTATATATTCCCTATCTGCCCCCCGAATGTCTCTACAGCTTGTGTATATCCATAGGAAAAAAAAGACTAGAAGGATATATACCAAGTGATAACAATAATGTTGTTATATTTGGGTAGTAAAATAATGGGTGACTTCAATTTTCTTTCTTGAACTTTTCTATATTCCACAAATTTTCTATGATAAATGCATGTCTCTATTGTCATAAAAAAGTCTGTTTTTTTTTTTTTAAATATCCTATCAAATGTGATGATGGAAACCAGGAAAATGGTGTATTGTGTTTCCCTGAACTTCTTGCACCCTGGAGCTACTGCACACAGCACCACTTCCAGGAGGCGCACCATGTACTCATTACACCGCATTGTCTCTGGAGACAGAGGGGAGCATAACACAGATGGGGAAACAACTGTCCCCTTCTTCTCCTTGGTGTGGCCGGTGAGCAAAAGCAAAAGAAGAGGCAGAGGATGCAGTGTTTTCTGCTGCGTCACTGCTCCATAAAGTTAAAGTGACCAATTTAAACCACGTCTTTAGAAGTACAATGGTCAATAGTAGTATTTAATGTTTGTACATTAAATAAACATTTTAATAAACAGGTGTTTTCTTGGGGAATGACAGTGGACACAAATAACTTTATGTAACAGAATTACAAGTTCGGAAGGATCCATGCAGGGCTAGCTAGCGCATTTCTTCCTCGGTCAGGACTCTACTTAAATTATTTTAAAGTTTTTTTTCAAAAGAATATCCAAAAAATGCAGTTCATTTGGACCAGAATTCTCTCTTTCAAATAACACATTATCATCAATAACAATTGTAAGAAAATTCAATAGTTTTCTTTTTATCACACAAACCCAGATCTTTAAGTGAATCTGGAACTAGAAGTGCAAATAAAGAAAAGAACGGCCAGCCTTTGATGCAAATTGTCAGTAACAGCCAATTCAAACAGTGACAGAAACATTGCAAACATTATTAATGGTTAGCAAAACATACAGTGTTAAAAAGGATGTGGGAAAACAGGTTCTCGCATAAGTTGCTAGTTGGAGGAAAATGGTATACCACATTGATGGGATCTATGAAAAATCTTGAATGTGCACATTCTGTGAATCAGCAAATCCATTTCTAAATATTTGCTCTAATGAAATACACGTATGCATAAGGAGGCATGCACAAGGAAGTTTAGTAGGCAGGGTTTCTAATGGGGGGGAATAGCAATAAGTATTCACGGGGGGCTGGCTATGCGATCTGTAGTATACAAGAAAATATAATGCAGCCTTGAAAGAGAACAGTAGAGACAGCTCTCTAAGGTGTACAGTTGGGTGAAAAAAGCAAGTTGCAGAAAAATATCCTTAGGGCAGCAATTTTCAACAGTGTGTTACGGCATACTGGAGTGCTGCAAGAATTTGTAAAACATGCAGTACCTGACTATTTTAAAAAGGTGAATTTTAAAAACATGGGCATTGACCTCTTTTCCCTTAGATTGTCAAATTAAAAAATGACAACAGCCAATACAACAATAGTGTCCAGTGTGAACGAATCAAAGTTATGCCTATTTTTGTCAGATCTGCAGAATTTTTTGGTGTGCCAAAAGATGAAGAAGTTTGAAAGTTGCTGCCACAGGATATAACAGATTGTTAATCTAGAAAACTAAATTATACTATTTATATTTTTATGGGGACATAAGTATGGATGTAAGTGCATCGAAAAGGCTCGAAGTAATAACAGTGTCGATCTCTGAGGAAGTGGAATGGGGACGAGTATTAGAGTCCCCATTAAAGCACTGACTTTTCAGTGGTGGTTCAATTTTTTATGAAGAGAAAAATTATTTGACATTCACTTATTACTTCTGTAGTTTAAAATTATTTTTTTAAAAAACTCCTTAAAGAAAAAAATAGTAACTCTGCAGGGGAGAACCTGGCAACCATGTGATCAAAATCAACACCCCCAGCGGCAACTCATGCTGATAGCATCTGCCCCGAAATGATGTGACAAGAAGGTCACTTCAACTCTAGGGTGTTCTTCCCCTAAACCTATAACCTCAGTGTAACCAGGAGAAAAATATCAGACAAGTTCAAATCAGGGACCATTCTACGGGTGGCCTGGCCAGTACTCCTGAAGATTGCCAAGGTCGTGATAAACAAGGAAAGACTGAGATACTGGCTCAGACCTGAGGATCCTGGGGAGACATGACAGTTGAGTGCAATGTGGTCCCTGGGAGGGATCCTGGAGCACAAATAGGACATTAATGGAAAAACCAGTGAATTGCACATAAAGTCTAGTTTAGTTAACAGTAATGTGCCAATGTTGGTTCCTTAGGTGTGATAAATGTGCCATAGAAATATAAAATGTTAATCATAGTAGAAACTGGGACCTCTTTGTACTGTCTTTGTAACTTTTCTTTAAATCTAAAACTATTCCAAAATAAAACATTTATTTATTTTTAAAAACCCTCTAAAGAAAGGTTATCGGTGAACAGTATTCACTGAGAATTGATCAGAAAGTGTTCTGAAGTTGCATTCCAAGTAGTGCCTACTTTCTCTCAAGTGGAACACAGAACTGTCAAAACAGACAGTCCTACGAGTTTTGCTGTCCTTCATGCAGAAGTCCCTTAAGAAAGTTAGTTTTCATGGAAGATTGGTTGTCACTTGCCACTTTCAGAATCAGGCTACTCTCCAGCACACAGATGATACTAAAATTCATACTTGACTGCTGCATGCTTGCAAAATAGTAACAGAGCTTTAAAATTCATCCCACATTCTTGTGACTTCTCCCAGCTGCCACCTTTTGCTTAATCTTAATCTCATGTGACTAGTATTCAACATTCAGAATGGCAACATGCCACCATTGTTGCAGTTTTAAAGTGACTCTTTTTTAAAAGATTTTATTCATCAATTTTTAGAGAGAAGGGAAAGGATGGAGAAAGAGAAACATGGATGTGTGAGGGAAACATTGATCAGTTGCCCCTCTCATGCCCCCAACTGGGGACCTGGCCTATAACCCAGGCACGTGCTCTGACCGGGAATCGAACCTGCAAACTTTTGGTTCACAGGCCGGTGCTCAATCCACTGAGCTGCCCCAGACAGGGCTGTAAAGTGACTCTTGACCAAAGTGGAAGAAATACTTGAGGAGGTCACCAAGTCACACCCACAGGAAAATAGTAAGGAAAGTGAACAACTGTTGGTTACTGTCTTACAATTTCCTTTCTTAAACTCTGTGCTATTTTCTGTTCCCTGTTTGGAAAACTCTTCTTCAGCCTGTTTGCCTGGCTGACTCCTTCTCATTCATCAGATTCCAGCTCAGATGCCCCTGACTCTGGAAGGTCTGGACCATTCTCTTTGTCAGTAAGTGCTCTTCTCAGCCCCATTGCCCTCTACTCCTGTGGATTTCTTCATGGCACCCACAGGTAGAGATGTAGATTTCCTTCTTTGTTCATTCATTTATTGTGTGTTTCATTTCCTGAGCCCCACACAATTCCTGGCACAAACACAGCAATATGTAATAATCACTGAGTGAATAAATGAATGAATGAATGAATGAGAGAGAAACTGGGAAAAAACGTGCATGACACTAGAGTGGAGGGTGATTTGTGTGTGTATGTTATGTCTCCCTTATGCTCCCCCTCTAGAATCTATAGGTATCCTAGGTCTCCTTAGGGTCTCTTTACCATGGACCAACTTGAAAATACAGTGCTCACATTCTTCTCCCTTTGCTGAATTCCAAGAACAACTTTTATAAGTCAGTAAATAGCCAAAGGAAGTGGTTTCCTTTCTTTGCTTTCTTTTTCCCTTTAACATTTGGGTGACTGCATTAAAAACAGACTTTTGTGAAAGCACAACTTGATTTTATCAGTATCCTGACTGTCCATCTCCTGTGCAAATGGAGGGAAGCAGTAGCAGAGAACCAGAAGCTCTCCCTACTGTGTGGCTGGGCTCCTCACACTTGCTCTAACTTAGGGCTTTCTGCCTCTCAGTGCTTACCTGAGCCATCACCTCCTGCTCTCACTGTGCATCTTCTGCCTGCTTTTCACCGACACAGCAGTCCTGCAGAGGTGACCTCCTTTGTCCTCTCAGTACTCCCAGGCACTGCTGCAACCATGAGCCCTGCTGGTCCAACCACAGCCATGATTTCCAACATAATGCTCTCCATCTCTGACTCTGTCTTCCTTTGCCTCCTACCTCTCCCTCACTCATAGGCACCTCCCTTCACCCCCATTTAGTCACCAGGAGTTTAATTCTCCCTATTCTTTCAGCCAAAGAGGAAAACAGATTTGTGGGGATGGCCCCCAGATGTGAATACCAGAGCTTCCCAGATAAAAGATTACATCAGCATCAAGAAATAGACTGTCCAGGATGCTAGGGGCAGAGGTCTTGTTCAGAGATACCTGGGCTGACTCTGCTTTTGCCCATCCTCCTCATTCCCTACTCCCAACTTCCAACCCTCTTTCCTCTCAGTTTGGTTCAAGAAGCAGAGGAGCCAGATGTTTTTAAATGTCTCTTTGTTAGAACATAAAAGGTCTTCCTGAATGGAGACATACCATATTGTGACATGACAATAGGATAGGAAAAATCTGGCTGTTTTCTTAACTCTTACAAGATGCAAGCTGAGGGGAGTGTCACTGGCAGGTGCACTATCAGGGCCTTCCAGGGCCAGGGAGCTCTGTGCTGCTCCCTGCAGCATCAGCTCCTCATCTGTGTGGCCAACTCATTTTTCATTAGCTTTTCTAGATATTTGTCTAAACTGAAAAGTTATACAAATTGTGGTGTCTCTGTGTGTACATGCACCTGTGCATTTGCTTGCAGACAATGTGTAACTTGCTAGACCCATTTCAGGTTACTCTTTTCCTCCATAGCCAACCTGGGATGGTGGATCATGACAGTGCTTCTTTCTAGAATTCTACTCCTAAACTTCTCCATACCCTTAACTTTATATGTAGTTTTTATTCACCCTACAGTTGTCTTTAGGGGTGAAAGTAATAGAATTATTTTACAGATGGGCTCACTGCAAATTCATGTCCTCTTATGCCAACAGGGCCCTCTTGGTGAATGGTCATCCTTATATTCTCCTCTCATTGGTGGCCTTTCCCATGGTGATTCCTGCTCACATGCCATGCCCACCTCCTACCTCACTAACACACACATCTTCCTCTCCCTCTTTGACACAGCCAGGATATCCATGAGCCCCCAAATCTTGTCATTTTGCACCTGAAAATTCTATGTGCCTTGTTCACCTCAAGGGAAGCGATGCCATTCTCCCTTTCTCAAAATGACTCTTCTACCTGGTTTTCTCATCCTGTCTCCTCCTCTTTCCTCAGGGTCATCTGTTTCTCAAACTCACCCTCCTGTCACTTGTCCTCCACTGCTCCTTCCCCCCAGACTATAAATAAACTCAAGTCTTCTCACCTTAAATAAGCAAGTGAAACAAAACTCTTAGAGCAACAAACAATAGTAGGTCATAGCTTCAAAAATGCTATAGTACCAGTGTAAAGACAAATACCCAGTACCTCGTGTAGAAACTCCCTTTCAATGCCAAATTTCATGTCTATCCCATGTTGTATCTACCTAACTAGCATCTCTGCCTGCAATTTCTTGCTCTTCCAATCCAACTGACACCCTGTGGTCACATTAGTCTTCCTAAAAAAATGCAGCTTTGCATATACCACTTGCTGTACAGGATAAAGCACAAATTCCTTAGTCTGGAATTTACAGACATCTACAACCTGCCCTCTCCTCCCCCTTTTAAAAAAACTTCTCTTCATTACATTTCCACATGAGTCTTCCACTTAATCTAAATTGAACGCTTCACGCATAGTCCCTCCTCTGCATTGTTGTTCATGCTCCCCTCCTGGAATGAGCTCCCTCCTTCCCTCTGCAACATCTCCTCCTTAAGCCCTGTGCTATCTTTAAGTCCAGCTCAATTTCCTCCTCCTTCAAAAGGTTTTTCTCAATAGAACCAACCCTGTGGAGACTGCTTTCTATCTGAACACTAACAACTGTCCAACTCTCTTGGTATTTAGCACCAAAGTTTGCAGCTTTGTACTGGTATTTATCAGTTGAGTACATGTCCTGGCTGCAAGAATATCTCATATAGCACCTCTTTATATCTCTATTTTCAATTAGCCTTTAATGTTTTTTATAATAAAAACAAGCCTGGTTAGGTAATAGAGCTTTGAGGGGGAGGGTCTCTGAAAAACTACTGAAGTAAATTTCTTAAGATCTACACACAGGTGGCGAGTTGAACAGAAAGAATTATTAGCTATTTCTCCCCATGGTACCTAGTAGAAGTTGATGCTGCTGTAAATATTCTCCCCGATTTGGTCATAGTTGCACTGATGCAAATGCTGGGAAGCCTGGAAAGCTGGATGAGATGGATCCAGCATGTCTGTCTTTGCAGCGTGATCCTGGAGCAATTTTCTTACTTGCCCAGGGCTGGAAATCTTGAGAACAGAGAGCAGAAGGAAAGGTTAGGAGAAGGGTTATTCACTTCTTCTTAGCAAGAATTGATAATATACATATGAATAATAAAGAAGCCCCAGGTGGGACTTTATTCAATTAAAAAATAAAATTTAAATCATGATTCCCTTACATAGTTCATCCATTCAACACTGTACGTGTTCAAATAAACATAGAACACTTAATATTCTGTTACAACCCCCCAAGTACAATAGCAGGTAGGACCCCTTCAAGTGCTGTGGCACCAGCAAAAAGATAAACACCCATCAGCTTTTGGTGCAACCTCCATCTGCATTTAAGAAGCTGCCAGGAGATGGAGGAGGAGGCAGCTAGTGTGAGAGAAGCACAGGTGTTGTAAGGGCACAGACCTGGGCTTCTATCTCCACTGGAATCCTGGCTTTTACATGCAGAGCAGGACAAGTCAACCTAAGAAGAACACTAATGATGTCTCTCCCAGGATCGCTGCAAAAATGCCTGGCATGTAGCATGTGCTGAATAAATGTTCCTTCTCTTCTTCCGGAGGTAAAAAATTGAAATAGTCCCAGAGCTGAACTTCTACTTCATCAATATACATAATAATCTGATCATTTTAATATTACAAGAAACCTCAGAGATCACTTAGTCCAATCTCTATCAGAATCTCAATGGCATTTTTTAATGGAATAGAAAAATTTATCCTAAAATTTATATGGAATCTCAAGGGATCCCAAATAGCCAAAATCACTTTGAAAAAACAGAAAAAATTGGGTTACTTACACTTCCTAATTTCAAAATATGTTACAAACCTACAATGATAAAAAATGATGTGTTACTGGAGTAAGTTAGACCAACAGACCAGTGGATGAGAACACAGAGCCTAAAAATAAACCCTCAAATGACCAAACAGTCAAATGATCTAAGATAAGGGTGCTAAGACCACTCAATGGAGAAGGTACAGTCTCTTCAACAAATGGTGCTGGGAAACACTGGATAGCAACATGCAAAATAATGAAGTCAGACCCTTATTTTACACCATATATAAAAATTGACTCCAAATGGATTAAAGATTTAAACATAAGACCTAAAACTATGAAACTCTTAGTAGAAAACAAGGGAAAATCTTCATCATATTGAACTTGGCAATGATTTCTTGGCTATGACACTGAAAGTATAGGCCAAAAAAAAAAGCAAAAAAAGATAAATGTGACTACATCCAACTTAAAAACTTCTGCACATCAAAGGATACAATTAACAGAGTGAAAAAGAAACCCATAGAATGGGAGAACATATTTGCAAATTATATATCTGATTAATGTATCTGGGGTTAATACCCAGAACATATAAATAACTCTTACAACTTAACAACAAAAACCCAAATAACCCAATTTAAAAATGGGCAAAGGACTTCTATAGGCATTTCTTCAAATATGTATGCAATACATCCAACAAGCATATGAAAACATATTCAAAATCACTAATCATCAGAGAAATGCAAAGCAAAACCACAGTAAGACACCACTTCATACCCATTAGGATGACTAATATTAAATAAAGGAAGAAATAATGAGTGTTGATAAGGATGCAAAAACATTGGAATGCTTGCAAACTGTTGGTGAGATTGTAAAATGCCGCCTGTGCTATGAAAAATAGTATGAACCTTTCTCAAAAAATTAAAAACAGAATTATCTTATGATACAGCAATTCCATTTCTGAGTATATATTCAAAAGAATTGAAAGTAGGATGTTAAAGAGATAGTTGCATGTCCATGTTCATAGCAACATTACCCACAATGGTCAGGGGGAAGCAACTCAAATTTCCACTAACAAATGAATAGACAAGCAAATGTGTTTCGGTGTTAAAAAAGGAAGGAAATTCTGACATATCCAACAGCATGGATGAACCTTGAGGACATTATGGTGGGTAAAATAAACCAATCAATAAACAAAAAGACAAATATATATGATTCCACTAATACATAGCTCCTATCATAGTCAAACTCATAGAGGCAGAAAGCAGAATGGTGTTGCCAGGGACTAGGGGGAGGGAGGAATGCGGAGTTACTGTTTAATGGGTGTATAGTTTCAGTTTTGCCAGATGAAAAAGTTTTGGAGATGGACGGTGGTGATGGTTGCATAACAATATGGATGAACTTAATACCACTGAACTGCACGCTTCAAAATGGTTAAAATAGTAAAGTTCATGTTATGTGTATTTTACCAGAATTTAAGAAAAGAGGAAAAATAATGTAAAGAGAGGTCATGCACCCTTCACTTTGCTTCCTTCAATGTTAACATCTTGCAAAACTACAGTGACACAACCTGGGTATTGATTTTGATACAATCAAAACATAGAACAGATTCATCAGCACAAAAATCTTTCCTGTTACCCTTTCAAAGTCATACTTTTTTCCATTCCCCACCATCTCTGCTTACCCCCTCGAATTCATGACTGTTTTCCATTTCTATAGTTTTGTCATCCCGAGAGTTGTATCAATGAAATCATAGAGACTTTATAGTATTGACTTTGCTTGTATAGTTCTTTGGAGATGCATCTCTGTTCTTGAGTATATCACTAGTTTATTCCTCTTTGTAGGTGCCTGCTATTCCATGGTATGGATATACAAGCATTAGTTCAATAATGGGTATAGAGTTTCAGTTTTACAAAATAAATAAATTCTGGAGAGCTGTTTCACAGTGATATGAATATGCTGAACCCTACTGAACTGTACACTTAGAATGACTAAGATGGTAAATTTTATGCTAAGTGTTTTTTACCACAATAAAGATGAGATAATTCAATCTAATATTTTTGTTTCATAGATGAAGAAAGTAAAACTCAAGGAGGTTATATAACTAGACCAACATCACTCACAGACTTAGTGCTAAAACTGAACTAATATCCAACTCTTGACAATTGCTACTCTCTCCTGAAAGCTAACAGGATTACAAAAGTTTTGCAATTAGATTAGAAAGTTCCAAACAAAGCCTTCATAATGAATTTATTGCTAACATTTTTCAAAAGGAAGACAAAATTTAATTTTCTGAGAACAATTTCAGTAAGAATTTTATCTACAAGGGAACATGGTTCTTTTCTTACCTTCAAAAACTTTGCTTGGAGTTGCATTAGTACATCTATTCTCCATTCTTTTAGTTTGGTCAAAAGCTTCTTTTGCCAAGGATCACATTTTGGCTTTATCTAGTGGATAAACATGTTCACAACAAGTTACAACACAACAGAACAGTTCTCAGTTAAAGTTGCAAGCAAGGAGATTCAAGGACCTTCTGAAAAGGGATCTGCCTCTGTGCTAGAAAGCCTGCTAGAGCACGGGGAGCCTTGGGCCTGTGTGGGTTCACAGACCTGTGGAGGCAGATCATTGGCACCTGGTCTGTGAGATGCAGTAGCTCCACCTGAGATGACCCAGCACCATCCATGAACAGAAGGGACCCTGAGGCTCAGCGCTGGGCTTTGCACTCAATGTATGGGGCAAGAGATGTTCACTCACAAAGACATGTGACCCCACAAATAAAACTTCACCTTTCACATTAACAAATGGTATTTCAAAAGTTAGTTCTGTGATTAAATAAATACAGTAATATATAGATAACTCTCTAAATTTATATCTAGCTCTAAGCTCTGGCCTGTTATATCCAACTATTCCCTTGATACCTATACTTAGGTGGCAAGTGTAAAGATCTAAACCAGAGGGTCTGGCTTTCCCTATACCAACCACCTATTTGCTTAAGCCCCAGGCTTAATGGTCATGATTTTTCTCCTTTCCTTCCATCCCTCTTTATCACATAAGACTTTTCTTTCTTCATAATACATAATATATGAATACATAACTCTCATGACACATGGCTTTCATATTTGTAAACTTGCCTACTCACTAAAATTCATTTGTCACCCTGAAATCGATACTGGCAGACCTTTCCTGGTCACTCACGGACATGCACAGAATGGTGACAATTCTAGTTGCTCAACTCCACATTTCTAGCTGAGGTCAAACAAGGCAACACTCTGCCTTCTTATTTCAGCTCTTGTACTATAAACAAGTGTCCTTTTCGTGGCCTATTTAGTTCCCTGTTTTTATATTTTGTAATTTTGTTGGTGGTTGCACTGTTTAGAATGGCCCCAAGCATAGCACTGAGGTTCCACCTAGTGTCCCTAAGTACACAAGATGTTTCTTGTCGAAGAAATATGTGTTCTAGTAGACTTCGTTCAAGCATCAGTTATAGTGTTCTTGGCCTTGAGTTCAGTGTTAATGAATCAGCAACACATTAAACTAGTGTTTTTACACAGAAATCCGTATAAAACAAGGGCATGTATAGATCAGTTGATGAACCTAACCCTGTATTTCCCCTATGAGCAAGGGGTTCAGTATTAATTCAGTATTTGTACTGACTTTATAGAATATAATTACCCTGAATAATGAAGACCATCTAATTTAATCTGCTAACTTGTTTAATCCTTGTGAATTCTGTATCTCCAGCACCAAGGGCCATGCCTGACATAAAGTATGTAGTCGGTAAATAGTTTTGGACTAAAAAGCTGGATTTATACAAGCTAATTATGTTTCAAGTGTTATCCTTTGCTCTTGCCAAGTAGGCAGGATCACTAACAACAGAAAGGGAGTTCTGACCCAACAGGGAGGGGTACTGTATGGGCCACTTCCAGAGAAGGCAGATCAGTATGGCTAATGCCATCATAGACCCGAGGCAGGAAGGAGCTGGGAGATCCTGGAGCCAAGGCCGGATTCTCCTAAGGACAGGGAAGCACCTGCCCTTTGTCCTAGGGGACAGTTTGCTGAGGGAATGAGGAGAGGGGACAACAGGGACTTGATGGGCCTGGTGCTGCTGGTCACCTGGCCTGCTTGGAGGATACTTTGTAACACTGCTGACATCACTGAGAGGCAGGCCACCATCACCGTGGGGCTTCTTACCTTCATGAAGGAAGCCCAGTTGGCTCTCTTTTTCTAGGTCATCCTAGGTCCTGCCAAACCCAGACTCTCCACTTTAGCTTTCCCAACATCATAGTCCTGAAACATTTGCATTCTCTGTTGCTCCATAAAGATGTTTTGAAATTTTTGGTAAACCTAAGCAGGATTGAGAGAGCAGAAACCAGAAAAATGTGTCAGAATGCAGGCAATTTCAAAAACAGCTACTGATTGCCTTTGTAACAGTTTAGGATGCAAACTAATTTGTAAAAGCATGACTCTGTCAATAACAGGGACTTCAGCGTGTACGCCTGTGAGTCACATGTTTTCAGGCAGCTCATTGCTAGAACCACATGTGTTTTATTTGTTCTGAGTAATTTCTCCAAAGACTAGAAATCATGTAATTCATTTCTTTGTATGTATTTTGAGCCAGACCCTAAAAGGGGGTCTGGATTTGGAAATACATTAACTTTTCCTGGCCCCCTGGTAAACTAGAAAAATCTAAGGGCCAGATAAATCCTGCTTCCAGAACCCTAACCAGGATGTTGCTAGAGAAAAGGACCCAGACACCTGTTAAAATTCTTCAAGGTGCCTCAGCCAATTCCTTCACCTCCCACTTTCAGACTGAGGCTGCCAGTGCTTTCTGTGTCATGGCCTCCTGCTGCCAGAATGGACGACACTTCTCCCTCCCTTCTCCAGAGCGGGCCCAGGCCTGCGGAGCCTGTGGTGCAGCCTTCGTTATCGCACTGGCCACACTGTGTCATCATTTCCTCACAGCACCGCAAGCTTCTTCAGGGCACAGGCTATGACTCTCAAGAACTTACCACATGGTGACGGCTGAACAACAACGTGAATGCATTTAACACTGCTGAATGGCACATTTAGAAATGGTTAACATCTTTTGTTATGTATATTTTATCACACACACACACACACACACACACACACACACACACACACACACACTGAATCTACCACAGCACTGGCGCACCCTAGGGCCTCGGCCTCAACAAAGGTTTCAGAAATAACAGAGTTCAATGAACCACAGAGCTGAAGACCATGCTGGTATGCCCCAGGCAGTTCTATCCAATACTGTTGCTCCTAGCCGTGTGTGGCTGTTTAACATTTAAACATAAATCAATTAAAATGAAATAAAGTTTAAAATTTAGTTCCTCAGCTGCAGTGCCCACAGTTCAAGCACTCGGGAACCTCACGGGACTAGTGGCTAACGTACTCGACAGGCCAGATGCAGGTCGTCTCCATCAGGGCAGGCGGTTCCGTGAGCCAGTGCTGGACTAGGGCTGCGGTGGCAGATCTTTTCTTTTTATTGAGTTTATTGGGGTGACATTGGTTAATAAAATTATATAGGTTTCAGGTGTACAATTCTATTGTATAACACATCAGCCATCTATTGAATATTATATATTGTGTGTTCACCACTCTAAGCCATTTATCACCCTTCATCACCATTTATCCCCCCTTTACCCTCATACCCACCCACCCCCACTCCCTTTTTCTCTCGTAATCACCATACTGTTGTCTATGAGGTGTTTTTTTTTGCTTAATCCCTTCACCTTTTTTACCCAGCCCTGCAACCTCCCTCCCCTCTGACATTTGTCAGTCTGTTCTCTGTATCTGTGAGTCTGTTTCTATTTTGCTTGTTAGTTTATTTTGTTGTTGTTGTTGTTGTTGTTGTTGTTTTGTACTGAAGTTTATTTCACTAGATCAAGGGAAAAGATACTGAATGAGGTTCCTTCAGGCTTCCCCAAGCAAGAAGACTCCAGAAGCCACTTTGTCCCCAGCCCCTTAAACTCTTCTCAGGCCAACTCAAAAGAGAGGAGCACTGACATGCCCAAGAACACCTTAGGACGCACTTTTGAACAAGGTGACACTGGACTTACTTTGAAACAGACGTAAGGGACTAGGTAAGTTTGCTAAGAGCAAAGAAGGTGTTAGTCGGTGAAAATCACGTCCTTGGTATAACCCAGTTTCTCCAGGTTAGGGTGAGCGGCTGTCTGGATCAGGAGGGGCAGGCCACACACCAGGATGAACGTGGACTTCCCAGGAGCAGGGAGGTGCTCCTGGATCGTGTCAGTGGTAAGAAGCCTGAGCTGTACTTCTAGCCAACAGGAGGCCTGTCCAGGGTATACCACAGGTTGAACTGATCTGGGTGAGTTCTGGCAACTTCTTCAAGCTCCTTTCTCATGAAGATGTCTTCCTTTGTCTGGTTGGCAAAGATGAGGGATATCCTGGTCCTGTCTCTGGGCTTCTCAGTGATGTGGCGAATGAGCCACAGCACAGGCGTGATCCCTGTGCCCCCAGCAATCATTCCCAGTCGACTGGCCAGTTTTTCTTCAGGCTTACTCGTTTTGTACTCTTTGACTGAAAACTTCCCAGCCCATGATAGAACACGTGCCCAGCTGGCCCTTGGAAAAGAATGGTGTCCCGAGTTTTCATGTTCTCCAAGTACTGGGTCATGTTCCCTCTGCCTGGATAACTAGGGTGTGCATTTTTAAAGTAGATCTTTATAATTAAGTCCACAAAGCCTTGATCATCATCACTGGACATGGGTGTGTATGGCTTGATCACCAGAGTACCATCAATGCTGGCCAAGAGGTGGACATAGTTACCTACAGGAAGTCCTAAAACATGGTCTGGTAAGTGCAGTCCAAAGCGAAACCTCCTGGTGCTGTGGCTGATTTGCTCTTTCTCAATCAAGGGCAGTGGGTACTTCACTTCAGGGTTCTGTAAGGTGATAAGATGTCTCCTCCTTGAGTTCATGTTCTTCAGGGCCAAGAGAAGTACCATAACCCCGATGACAGAGAGGGCAAGGAGCAGGGATGGGTCCTGTCTGTGGTCGGGCTAGCCTCTGCACCTGCCTCCAACTCCACCCCACGCCTGGCTGACCTGGCTGGACTCTATTTTGTTCATTAGATTCCACATATAAGTGAAGTCATATGATACTTGTCTTTCTCTGACTGGAGTATTTCACTGAGCATAATTCTGTCCAGTTCCATCCATGCTATCACAAAATGTAAGATTTCCTTCTTTTTTATGGCCTTGTAGTATTCCATTGTGTAAAAGTACCACAGCTTTTTTATCCACGCATCTGTTGATGGGCACTTGGGCTGCTTCCATGGCTTGGTGATCGTAAACAACGCTGCAATGAGCACAGTGGTGAATGTATTCATTTGAATCAGCATTTTGGGTTTCTTCAGATATATTCCCAGAAGTGGAATCTCTGGGTCATAAGGCAGTTCCATTTTTAATTTTTTGAGATAACTCCATACCGCTTTCCACAGTGGCTGCACCAGTCTGCATTCCCACCAATAGTGCACAAGGGTTCTCTTTTCTTCACATCCTCGCCAGCACTTGTTGTTTGTTGATTTATTGTTGATAACCATTCTGATGGGTATAAGGTAATAATTATACCTGTCAGAATGACAGGTATAATTTTGGTTTTAAATTGCATTTTTCTGATGATTAGTGATGTTGAGCATCTTTTTATATATCTACTGACCATCTATATGTCCTGTTTAGAGAAATGCCTATTCAGGTCCTTTGCACATTTTTTAATTGCATCATTTGCATTTTTGGTAATGAATTTTATAAGTTATTTATAAATTTTTCTTAAAGAGCCAGATAATAAATATTTTAGCCATTGCCGACCATACTGGTCTCTCTTGCAACTACTCAGCTCCACTTTTGTAGTGTGAAAACAGCCGTAGATAATATATAAATGAATGGAATGGCTGTATTCCAATAAAACTTTATTTTAAAAATATGGGTCGTGTGTTTGCAAGGCTTGTAGACCCTGCTCTAGGGGATTAGACAGAATAAACAGTACCTAAATATAGGAACTCTTCATACACAAAGAAATTGTTGTAATCAATTATTTTGGGAGCACAGTTAGTATTGCAGCTAATAGGTTATAAGAGAATCAAAAGTGGAAACTATTATTATATAAAGGAGACAAGCTGTTCTTTGGGAACAGACTGCTCAGCAGCCTCATTCGTGTCTTTTTTTTTTTTTATCATGGATGATTGTCTAAAAATAAAAATTTAGTTCTTATTTATTTTGATTCTTTTTAAACCTCTTATTCCAATTCTGGTTTTTGTCTATTATAATACTTGGTGAGAATGAGGGTAAGAACACTCCTATAGATGTGTTCTGTTGAAGGTGGTGCTGCTGATGATCTGAAAAGAAAGACAAAAGCGAAACATCGACACCTTCAGAGGAGCAGAGGATATGTGATACCTCTGGTTCCAGGCAGCTTGGAGTCTGCATTATGTACTAAAAGAAATAATCCCAGTAAAATAATGCTGGAACAAATACAAATGGAAGTAAAACCTCAAGGTCAAGGCAAACGGTGATAGGGGAGACAGTGTCTCCTTTCTACATGAAGAACATTCCAAAACATTCAGATTTTAATTTTGCCTGTTTGAATTAATCAGTTTATTATTTTAATCTACCAAATATGTTTTCGAACATTATACACCCAGAGCTAGAAAAATATCTTTATTTTTGAAACTTTGGCTAAAAACTTTAAATTTGAAGCTCTCTATACATAATCATATTTTCCCCTTTGAAACAAATTTTAACAGGGCTTCTGATAATATGAGTTCCTTACAAACGTGCAAGACCGTGGCACAGCAGAGCAGGCTGTGTGACTTAAAATCCCCACACACAGAACTGCGCAAACCCCGGGTGTTGGTGTTTCTGACAGTGCAGGACCACAGAGAATCTCTCTTCTGTCATTGGTCAGCTCAGTCATCTTCATAATATTCTTAAGCTTTTATAGTCATTTGTATTATTCATTTTTTTCATTTCCCTTGGAATATTAGTGTCTTTGTTACTGGTTTCTAAGAGCTCATTTATGACTAAAGATGTTATTTCTTGTGCACTGCAAATGAAATACCATGTTTTTTTGCGATCATCTTACCGTGGTATTTTATTTTTTGGATTTTACAGAAATTGTGGACTTTGGCCAAGATGGAGGCGTAGGTGGACACACTGTGCCTCCTCTCACAATCAAAATTAAGGACAACAAAGATTTAGAAACAAGAAAACAACCAGAACTCATAGAAAATTGAACTGTACGGAAGTCCAACAATCATTCATCCAGACTGGTAAGAGGGGTGGAGTCTCGGCAGGAAAAGGTGGAGGTGTGGACCGGGCACGCAGGCAGCAGCAGCTGGCAGATCCCAGGTGCACAGGTGGTGGCTAGCAGACCCCCAGCATGGGGTGGCAACTGTGCAGACCCAGTGAGGCCGCACAAGGCGGCTGGCTGACCAGGTGGTCCCACATTCGCATGAAGATAATCCAGGAGAAGGGGAAGCAGTGGAAGGGACTGGAATCTGAGAGAGAACAGAGCAAGCACCATTGCTTCCTCTTGGACCCTGCCCCCACATACAGCATCACTACCCAGAGACTGGGCTGTTCCACCCTGGGGAACACCTAAGGCTCCACCCCTCACTATGTAACAGCTGAGACTAGACCAAAAAAAAAAAAAAAAAAACCCAAAAAACCCAGAAACAAAAATGGCTAAAACCAGAGAACAAATCAAAGCCCCAGAGCCAATTCATCTAAGCGACCAAGAGATAGCCAACCTATCAGATGCACAGTGCAAAGCCCTGGTGATCAGGATGCTCACAGAATTGGTTGATTTTGCTCACAAATTAGATGGAAAAATGAAGGCTACAATAAGTGAAATGAAAACAAAACTCACAGGGAACCAATAGTGATGGGAGGAAAACTGGGACTCAAATCAATGGAGTGGACCAGAAGGAAGAAGGAAACAACCAAACATAAAAGAAGGAAGAAACAAGAATTCAAAAAAATGAGGAGAGGCTTAGGAACCTCCAGGACATCTTTAAATGTCCCAACATCCAAATTATAGGGGTACTGGAAGGGGAAGAGGAAGAGCAATAAGTGGAAAACTTATTTGAACAAATAATAAAGGAGAACTTCACCAATCTGGCAAAGGAAATAGTCTTCCAGGAAGTCCAGGAAGCTCAGAGAGTCCCAAAGAAGTTGGACCCAAGGAGGAACACACCAAGGCACATTATAATTACATTAGCCAAGATTCAAATGAAGGAGAGAATTCTAGAAGCAGCAAGGGATAAGGGGACAGTCACCTACAAAGGAGTTCCCATCAGACTGTCAGCTGATTTCTCAAAAGAGACCTTCCAGGCAAGAAGGGGCTGGAAAGAGGTATTCCA
>PVKU01010503.1:0-51633 GCA_004027475.1 Anoura caudifer | reverse complement strand
GTTGTAATCTCTCCTCTTTCATTTCTGATTGTGTTTATTTGGGTCCTCTCTCTTTTTTTCTTGATGAACCTGCTTAAAGGCTTGTCTATTTTGTTTATCTTTTCAAAGAACCATCTCCTGGATTCATTGATCCTTAGAATTGTGCTTTTAATCTCTATGTCATTTAATTCCGCTTTGATCTTGGTTATTTTCTTCCTTCCACTTGCTCTGGGCTGTCTTTGTTGTTGTTCCTTGAGTTCCTATAGGTGTAGGTTTAAGTTGTTTGTTTGAAATGTTTCTATCTTTTTTAGGTAGGCCTGTACCACTATGAACTTCCCTCTGAGGACTGCCTTTGCTGTGTACCATAAGTTTTGGGTCATTGTGAGTTCATTTTCATTTGTTTCCAGAAACTTTTTGATTTCCTCCCTAATTTCATTCTTGACCCATTCATTGTTTAATAGCATGTTATTCAATCTCCATGATTTTGAGGGTTTTGGGTTTTTCCCCTTGGGGTTGATTTCTAGTTTCAGTCCTTTGTGGGAGAAAATGCTTGGTATGATTTCAATTTTCTTGAATTTGTTTAGGCTTGTTTTGTGTCCTATCATGTGGTCTATCTTTGAAAATGTTCCACGTGCATTTGAAAAAGAATGTGTATTTAGTTTCTTTGGGATGAAAGGCTCTATATATATCAGTTAAGTCCATTTCATCTAAAGTGTTGTTCAATGCCGCAATATCTTTGCTGATATTTTGTTTGGAAAATCTGCCCATTTTTGACATTGGGGTGTTAAAATCCCCTACTATAATTGTGTTGCTGTCAATATCTTTTTTGAAGTCCTCTAAGATTTTCTTTATGTATTTAGGTGCTCCTACGTTGGGTGCATATATATTTACAATGTTTACATCTTCTTGGTGGGTTCTTCCCTTGAGTATTATGAAGTGACCTTCTGGGTCTCTCTTTATGGCTCTTCTTTTGAAGTCTATTTTGTCTGATATGAGTATTGCTACCCCAGCTTTTTTTCCCTGTCCATTTGCTTGGAAAATTTGTTTCCAGCCCTTCACTTTGAGTCTGTGTAGGTCTTTTGTCCTGAGGTGGGTATCTTGTAGGCAGCATATGCGTGGGTCATGCTTTCTTATCCATTCAGCTATTCTATGTCTTTTGATTGGAGCATTTGATCCATTTACATTTAAGGTTATTATTGATAGGTACTTATTCATTGCCGTTTTCATGCCTGTCTCTCTCTCTCTCTCTCTCTCTCTTCCTTCTTTTCCTTAAAGCAGTCCCTTTAGTATCTCTTGCAGAACTGGTTTGGTAGGGGTGTATTCTTTTAGACTTCTTTTGTCTGGGAAGCTCCTTATTTGGCTTTCTGTCTTGATTGAAAGCCTTGCTGGGTAATGTAGTCTTGGTTGCAGGCCTTTGGTTCTCATTACTTGGAATATTTCTTGCCATTCTCTTCTGGCTTGGAGCATTTCCATTGAGAAGTCAGCAGCTAACCTAATCGGGGCTCCCTCTCTCTCTTTTATCTTGGGGAATTCCCTTCTGTCACTATGAAACAAGAATGTCTCTTTATTGTCCTCTACTTTTTCTTTGGGTTTGCCTCATGTCTGCTTCAGAAAGATAATCTACTGGCATCCCCAATATGTACTTAAAATTTTGTGCTTTGTTTTCTTATCTATAAAATCAGGATGATGTTAGAAAATACCTTGTAGGTTTATCAAGAGAATAAAATGAATAAACATACACCAAATGCTTAGAACAGTCCTATCAGATAGGAAAAACTTGATGAATGTTGTCTGATGTCAGTAAGATCTTCCTTTGACATGCTATTTTGTGTCTGTAAAGAATACCTCATGCAGGGTGAAAGTAGCCAGTCAGGGAGCTCATCAAAAATGTGCTTGTTGGGCTCTGAGGTCTTGGAGCCAAGAGAACATATCTTATTATACTTGTCTTCCAGCATGCACTGTAGTGCCTGACACATGGTTAGTTCTCAGTGGGACATGGTGAATGAACAAACATGCTGTCAGTGCTTCTTTAATCCTTGACATGCCCTCTTTAATCCTTGTATGCCTGATGTACATACATGCAGGTCACACAGTGCAGCTCAGAGCTCAGACCCATTGGCTTGAAATTCTCCAAATGACAGGGGAAGAATAAAGACTCTTAGAAGCACAGAATTTTAAAGCATCAAGCAACAAGCACATATTTTATCAGATCACCTCTTCACAGCTCTCACCATCTACCTGAACACTTCTAAGAGTCTTCTTGTTGAGAATGTACTTCCATGTTTTCTACTTGAAGTAGCATTAGCACTGCAGACCTTTCTACTTGTTGTCAGGCCTAGCAAGTAGCATCAACTGAATAATGAGCAGATTAATCAAATCTTCAGAAGCTGCCTCTAGCTTGCAACTTATAGACTGACAGATTCATAATACTTAAAATCACAGTTTTCCTTGGGGTACGGAGGTTTTCTATAATAAGCTATTTTTTTATTTAATGTGAAGTTTCTCAATAAAAGGAATACAATCTCTTTCCCTTCAATCAAGTGCACTTCAGTTCTTTAAACCTATTCAGCTAAAAAAATTGTTTTAAGAAGTCATGATGATGACGTCTGGTCAAGTTGATGGTATAGATAAATGTGGCGCTTGAATCTTCTGACAATCCCATCAGAATTACAACTAAACTACAAAGCAACCATCATTTAGAAATACCTGAAATCTAGCTGAATGGCAGTCCTACAACTAGGGATTTAAAGAAGATCACATTGAGGCCGGTAGGAGGGGCAAAGATGCTGAATAGGCTGGTCCTACACCCAAGTGTGGTGGTTTAAAATTGGGAGGGATATCTCAGCTGCACTGGTGTTCCAGTGCCAGGAGGAGAAGTTCCCATAACTTTTGGCTGTAAAAACTAGCAGAAATAGTGGCTGAGTGACATGGAGGGCTTCTGGAGTCCCAGGCAGTTCCTCTTTAAAGGACTTGTTCCTCAACTTGCTCAACTCACTCCCTCTGAGCTCCAATGTTGAGGCAGCAGCTTAAAAGGAACCAGGGACACATACAGAGAAAATGAATTGTCCAGCATCAGGGTGAGAGCTTGGGGTGGGTAGCTCTCTGCCAGAAAAAAGTGTTGGCAGTGGCTGTTATTTCTTTTCTGAGATTCCTTGCACCAACACACACCAAGAGCCAGCAGGTGGGCACCACATTTGAGACTCCATCAACCTTGCTCACACTGTTTGCCCCTACCCTGGTAATTCCATGAGACTTTACCCCACCTAACTTAAAGGCCCAGCATCTGCCTTCTCCGTACTGTGTACCACTTGCCAAGTGGACCCAGGCCCAGCACACGCAGCAGCTAACTTTGGTTTGCATCTTGGCCTCTCCTGGGCACTGTCAAGGTGCCCAGTGCAAGTTGCAACCATCTGCAGATCTTTCTGTAGCTTATGCTGGGTGGCCCCAGGCAAAGTACAGGTGGTGGCTGATCTTACACCTACCAGGAGGCCCCAGAGCCAGTGCACCTGGTGGACAGCTTCAGACAAAGGTAGATTACAACACTACCACCTCCATGAGTGACACACTTGAGGGGCAGACTCTGAGCACCAAAGCCTCAATGAAGCAAGTCCTGTTCCATAGTGTTGAGTACTGCACAGTAGTTTCCCTGCTTTAGTTGCAGCTGATTCTTGCAGCTGATTGGTCTGGGGGTCAAACCTTCCCAGTGACACCAACAGCAATCAAGGTTTAGCTACAACAGGACACTGTACACAGTCCACATATGGGTGCACCTGGAGCACCCCTTTGGGTGATTAGGGAGGCTGCGTCACTGTGACCCATAGGACACTTCCTACATAAGGCTACTCTACCAAGTCTGGGAGACATAGCAGCTTTACTTAATACTTAGAAACAAACATAGGGAAGCATCTAAAACATGGAGACAAAGAAACAGGTTCCATATGAAAGAACAGGAGAAATCTCCAGAAAAGAACTAAATGAAATGGAGGCAAACAAACTACCAGATACAGAGTTGAAAAGGTAGTTATAAGGATGCTCAGGGAACTTAGTCAGAACTTCAAAAAACTTAGTGAGAACTTCAATAGTATGAAAAATGACACAGAAACCATTAAAAAGAACCCATCATAAATGAAGGATACACTAACTGAAATGAAGAACAATTAACTTACAGGAAATCAATGATAGAGTGGTACATGAAGCCAAAAATCAAATTAGCAATTTGGAATATAAGGAAGGAAAAAAACACCCAATCAGAACACAAAAAGAAAAAAGAATCCATTAAAATGAAGTTAGTGTAAGGAGGCTCTAGAACAACTTCAAGCATACCAACATTTGCATCATGAGGGTGCTGGAAGGAGAAAAGAGAAATCAGGGAATTGAAAAGCTAAGTGACTTCCAGTTAAGATGGAGGCATAGGTAGATACACTCCGCCTCCTTGCAAAACCAAAAGGACAACAACAAATTTAAAAACAAAAAATAACCAAATTGCCAGAAAATTGAACTGTATGGAAGTACAATAACCAAGGAGTTAAAGAAGAAATATTCATCTAGACTGGTAGGAGGGACAGAGATGGGCAGTCAGGGCAGAGAGGACATGTAGCAAGGCAGTGGCTGGCAGACAGGGGCAGGTGAGGTGGCGGCAGGCAGAATGGGCAGTCCTGCATTTACATGCAGATAAACCTGGAGGAACAACTGGGGAGTGAGACAGACTGCACAACCCAGGGTAATAGAGCTTCTAAACATCTGACTGAAAAAAACCTGTGGGGGCTTCAGTGGCAGGAGAAACTCCGAGCCTCACAGGGGAGTTCATTGGAGAGACTCACAGGGTCCTAGAATGTACACAAAACCACCCACCTGGGAATCAGCACCAAAAAGGCCCAATTTGCTTGTGGGTCAGAAGAAGTGACTGAAAGCCAGCAGAAAGTCAAGCAAGCAGCATTGTTCCCTCTCTGACCCCCCCACCCCCACGCCACACCACAATGCAGGAAGTGGGTCGTCTCACCCTGGTGAGTACCTGAGGCTCTGCCCCTTACTACCTAACAGGTATGCCAAGACAAAAAGAAATGGCCCAAATGAAAGAACAAATCAAAGCTCCAGAAAAAATAAACTAAGTGATGAAGAGATAACCAACCTATCAGATGCACAGTTCAAAACACTGGTAATCAGGATCCTTACAGAAATGTTGAGTATGGCCACAAAGTAGAGGAAAAAGTGAAGGCTGTGAAAAGTGAAATAAAGGAAAATATACAGGGAAACAGCAGTGATGGGAAGGAAACTGGAACTCAAATCAACGGGTTGGAGCAGAAGGAAGACATAAACATTCAACCAGAACAGAATCAAGAAACAAGAATTCAAAAAAACTAAAGAGAGGCTTAGGAACCTCCAGGACAACTTTAAATGTCCCAACATCTGAATCATAGGGGTGCCAGAAGGAGAAGAACAAGAGCGAGAAATTAAAAGCTTATTTGAAACATAATAAAGGAGAATTTCCTTAATCTGGCAAAGAAAATAAACTTCCAGGACGTCCAGGAAGCCTAGAGAGTCCCAAAGAAGTTGGACCCAAGGTAGCACACACTAAGGCACATCATAATTACATTACCCAAGATGAAAGATAAGGAGAGAATCTTAAAAGCAGCAAGAAAAAAGGAGGCAGTTACCTACAAAGGAGTTTCCTATAAGACTATCAGCTAATCTCTCAAAAGAAACCTTGCAGGCAAGAAGGGGCTGGAAAGAAGTATTTGAAGTCATGAAAAGCAAGGACCTACATTCAAGATTACTCTATTCAGCAAAACTATCATTTAGAATGGAAGGACAGATAAAGTGCTTCTCAAATCAGGTCAAGTTAAAGGAGTTCATCACCACCAAGCCCTTATTATATGAAATGTTAAAGGGACTTATGTAAAAAAAAAAGATCAAAACTATGAATAGTAAAATGACAACAAATTCACAACTATCAACAATGAACCTAAAAACACAAAGCTAAAAACAACCATGAACTAAGCAAACAACTGAAACAGGAATAAATTTACGGAGATGGAAATCACATAGAGGTTTATCAGTGGGGTGGGGGCCTGGGTAGAATGGGGGGAGGTACAGAGAATAAGAAGCATAAATGGTAGGTATAAAATAGATGGGGGAAGGTTAAGAATAGTATGGGAAGTGGAGAAGTCAAAGAACTTATATGTATGACCCATGGACATGAACTAAGGTGGGGGAATGCTTGTGGGAGGGGGTGGTACATGGCATAGGGGAATAAAGAGGAGAAAAAAATGGGACAACTGTGATAGCATAATAAATAAAATATATTTAAAAATAAAAAAGAAAAGAAAACTTATGTGAAAAAATAATGATGAAAAACTTCCCTAACCTGATGAAGAAAATAGATATTTAAGTCCAGGATGTGCAGAGAGTCCCAAACAAGATGAGCCCAAAGAGACCCACATGAAGACACATGATAAAGTGCAAAAAGTTAGAGACAAAGAGAATCTTAAAAGAAGCAAAAGAAAAGCAGTTAGTTAACTAGAAGAGGACTCCCATAAGACTCTCAGCTGATTTATGAACAGAAACTTTGCAAGCCAGAAGGAGTGGCAATAAATATTCAAAGGGATGAAAAGCAAAAACCTGCATTCAAGATTATTCTACCCAGCAAAGCTATAATTTAGAATTGAAGGACATAGAAAGAGCTTCCCAGACAAGAAAAAGCTAAAGGTGTTCATTACCACCAAACCAGTATTACATGAATTGTTAAAGGATCTCTTTTAAGAAGAGGAAGAAAAAAAGAGAAAAAAACATGAACAATAAAATGGCAATACATACATATCTATCAACAATTGAATCTAAAAAACAAAATAAACAAACAGCAGACACAGAGTCATAGATACAGAAAACATTTTGATGGCTACCAGATGGGAGGGGTTTGCGGAAATGAGTGTAAAAGGTGAAGGAATTCAGAAGTACAAATTGGTTGTTACAAAACAGTCATAGGAATGTAAAGTACAGCATAGGAAATATAGTCAATAATATTCTAATAACTATGTATAGTGTCAGATGGGTACCAGTTTTAATGGGATGATCACTTAGTAATTTATATGATGTCTAATCACTGGGGTATACATCTGAAACTAATATACTATTATATGTCAACTATAATTGAAAAAATGATTAAAAAAAGAAATCATGACTAAAGATTTGTTCATGCACATGCACACACAAAGAAGAAAATGGGCTAAACCAGTATAATTAGTTCATGTTTTTGGTTCATAAAGTAACTTATGGACAAGAAGGCATTCAGAAATGTGCACTTTGCCATTAAGTCATTAAGGTGGTGGATTTAAAGTTTTTAGCTCACAGTCCACTCCTAAACCAATGTCTGAGAAAACGTAGCTATTATTGCTCAAATTCTGTAAAGTATTAAGGTCTTAAGATTTAGATTTTTGTGAGTGAAACAATATATTAAATCACACTATTTTTAACAGGACCCAGAATGGGATAAATATGTCATTTAAATGCTCATGTGATTCATAGTCTCTGATTATGGATCTTCTTAGAAGCTTAAGTGCTAACAAGTTATTAAGACAACAGCCTTATATAATAAAAACGTATTGTGACATTTACAATGAAAAGTCTCCCATTCTGGTGTAAATCCCATGGCAAATTCTTTTAACTTTCTAAGCTTTCTTCTGGTACATGTATTTCTCAGTATTATGAGGGGGCATGCAAAAACCCAGAATTTATTTATTAAAAATTGTGTATTTATTCTTACATGTTTAAACTTCAGTCACCTTCAAAGTACTCTCCACTTGATGCAATATACCTACTGAAACTTTTTTCCACTGGTCAAAACAGCCTTTGAACTTATTGATCTTGAAGCCTTTCAGTACTTCTGCAGTTTTTTTCTTTCACTTCTTCCACACTAGAAAAACGTTTCCCTTTGAGGACTCATTTCATCTGGGGAAACAAGAAAAAAAATCACAGAGGGTGAGAGATTGGGAGAACAGGGAGAGTGAGGAATGGGGGGGGGTCATGCTGTTTTTGGTCAAAAACTGTTGACCACTCAATGCAGTGTGGGCAAGTATGCTCATAGATCATCCAACATGAAATGGGCAAATGTGTTGAAAGAGTCTTCAAAAAAAATTCACTGAAGCTGAACACAGCCTCTCACAACAGCACCAGCTGATGCACTGATACAGATGTGTTCCTAGAACATCCACCTAGTGGGGGAAGCCTGTCCTACAAGGATCCTGCCCTCCAGAAGATAATTCCAGTATTTTGGGGTCCCCCTGGTACTTATTGCTATATCTTAATTTAAAAGTTTAGGTTTTTAAAAAGATTTTATTTATTTTTTACAGATGTGGGAAGGGAAGGAAAAATAGAGGAAGAGAAACACTGATGTGAGAGAGAAATGTTGATTGGTTGCTTCTCTTGATGTGAGCGAGAAGCATCGATCAGTTGCCTCTTCCATGTGCACCAACTGAGGGCCAAACCTGCAACTCAAGCATGTTCCTTTACTGGGAATCCAACCAGCAACCCTTCGCTTTGTGGTGTGACTCCAACCAACTAAGCCACACCAGTCAGGGCAAAATTTTTTGGCTTTTTGACTTTCTATAATGATAGGGGGTTTTCCCTCTTTTTAGTAAGGTCTTTCCTTAATCCTTCCTGATATAGTTGTTAATATTTTAATTACTCACTCATGCTTGCCTCATTAAGCACATATAAATATTATTCATGACAGAAGCAGGCAGCTTATCTTTCTGACATTTTAGTTGTCTTGTTTTCACTTAAATAATTTCTTATCCACATATTTTAAATTTTAAAACATATTGTAGTATCATGGACATTTTATAACCATGAAATTATTCTCTTTCCCAGAGCCATTTCTTCTGGAAGTCATCCTATCACTTCAATCTTGTGTGTTTACTCTTTGGACTTGTTACTTGATATTAAAATTATCAGTAAATTGGGGAAGATTTATATGGCTTGACAAATATATCCTTCTAAATCATAAGAAGTATGTTGGGAGGAGAGACTTAAACATATATCACTTATAATGAGGAAGCTCCTAAGATCTGATACCAAAAAGCATTTATCTTTCTTCTCATGTGTGTCTTGTGCTAGAATAAGCCCTCTCTGAGCTCATCACAAAACTAGCATGGTTTTGGCTAGTTTTCAATGAGTTTTGTGACTTGAAGTAACCTAGTCACTCTTTCTGGTCCTAATAATCATATGCAAAATAAAGCAATAGTAATAAGAAAACCTTTTTGGGTGCCTAATTGCTCTGGATGCTCAAATTACTTGTGAACGACTTGAAGGTATTATCTGAAGTGGAAGCTCCTTTGTCACCTCTTCCAGATCAGTTTTCATGACAAACTTGTATTCTGGTTCCTTCACTGTATTTGAGGGCCTATTAAAAAGTGTGTGGTTTAGCTCTCACTTTGGCATTGTCTTAAATGGAAGTACAATTTTAACTTGGTAGTTCTTGAAGAAAAAGAAAGTGTATTAAATTTAATAAACCTTATGGACTGGATGTTTGTTTCCTCCCCAAATTCACATGTTGAAATTCTACCCCAATGTGATGGTATTAGGAGGTGGGGTCTTTAGCAGGTGGTTGGGATTGGATGAGGTCATGAGGGTGGAGCTCTCATGGATGGAATTAGTGCCCTCATAATGGTTTAAACTTGCTTTTCCTCTCTTCCCTTTGCCATGTGAAAATACAACAGAAATTTGGTTGGCTGTAATTAGAAGAGGGCCCTCACCATGCTTGCATCCTGATCTTAAACTCCCAGCCTCTGGAACTGTGAAAAATAAATTTCCACTGTTTATTAGCCACCTAGTCTATGGAATTTCGTCATAGCAACTTGAAATGACTAAAAGGCAACAGGAAAGGAACATATGAAGTCAATCAAGGTAATCAGTATTCCCACTGGCTGTCCTGGATTCCTGTTTGTGACTTTGGTACAAGTGCAGAGCCAGGCATGGAGCTGTCTGCTTTTCCAGCATCCAGCACTAGAGGAATCGTGTTTAATTATTCATTCACTAAAATCCATTGAGTGCATACTGTGCTGGCACCATACAAAGCACTTGGAACACAAAGATGAGCACAATTCAGGCACTCTCATTGTTTTCCTGTGCTCTGAATCTATGAAGGCGGTAGGCATTTCTTGAATATTTACACATGGATGTGTCATTATAAAAAAAAAAAGCAGGGTTCTGAGAGAATGGAATGTGAATGTGCTAAGGGCAAAGATTGCTGCTACATGCCTGTCATGGGGACAGTACTGCCACCTAGGAGGAACTTTGGAAATCTGAGGGAGCATTTTGTTTGCCACCACAATGATGGAGGCATTTAGAGGAAGGGGGAACAGAGTGTTAGACATCCCACAGTTCATGGGACAGTCCTTTACACAAAGTTCTGTCTCACTTCACACATGACTTTCAAACATCTTTCTGGATACTCATATGTTTCATTCTTTGAGAATGGATTTGAACTCCATTTTACATAGAAATGCAAAGTGTTTTTGCATGATTTTACAAACAGAATTGTCCAAGAATGTAACCTCAGTGTAGATAGAGGAGAGATTATACCTTTATTTTGTTTGCAACTTTAATAAGAGTTACTCATCATTTTGGTAAATCATGTCACTAATGACAAAGCTGTTGATAACATTTAAGTCATAATACAACAAACCTGTATATTGACCTGCATTTGGGCCTCATTCATTCACATGATTCTATATATGAAATCATGTGCAAGCCCATGAATACGTTATTGGGTCTTTTAATGTGGTCATAGCCAATCATTTATATATTGAAATATGTGTTACCTTTTATTTTATTTTGGCAGTCTGTTTAATCTCCTTAACATAAAGAAATATCACATTCATCAGGCTCCAAGTGGATTGTTTCTTGCTTAAACAATGTGGTTAGTTTTTCTTCACTTTGACAATATATAATCCTAGAGCAGTATTTTGCTCTTTTACTTGAATACATTAATAAGTGATCGTGTGAGTAAGTTAATCCATTCTACAGGTGCTCATACAACTGCCACGATAAATCTGGTATCGAATGAGGGTATGGAACCAGCTTAAAGCAGAGGCAGCTCTCGTAGGAATGAGAACAGGTAGACAATTAGCATTGGGCAACCACCTTCTGGGACCCCTCACTCCCAAGATATTCTTTGTGAATATTTATCGACTACATGAAGATGTGGGACCAGCCTGTTCCATGTCTGCGCCCCTCCTAGCAGCCTGGATGGATGTGGTTTCTTTAATTCCGTAGTTGTCAGACTTCCATTCAGCTAGATTTCTGACAGTTCTGAGTGATGGCTGTTCTACATTTTAGTTGAAATTTTGATGTGGTTGTGGGAGGAGGTGAGCAGCTATGTCTGCCTACACTGCCATCTTGATTTGAAGACCTCAAAAATGGTATTTTTGATCTGTGGTTGGTAATCTTCAGCTGTGGAGGGATGACTATATACATTGATCTATGCTATTTTATGTAAGGGTCTTGAGCATCTGTGGAATTTTCTGTTTATGGTGGGGGTGGGCCCTGGAGCTGATAGCCTGTGGATACTGAGGGACAACTAACTGTACTCTTTTCTATCTAGTTAAATCCACCACTCTAAACAATATATTGACACTCAAAAGATTTAAGCCAACAGTAATGCTTTGCCAGATCTAAGAATAAGTAAATAGATTCAATGCAGATTTATAGGTTTGTATTATACAACACTAACCACAGTGTTGCACAATATGCTTTTAGTTAAGATTTTTTGAAGAGGGGGACAAGGACGGTGACAAGATATTAACTGTTCATTTTTTTTTTTTTAGGTTGCACCAAATTGAGAGGTAAGAAAAAAACTTCTGTATTTCTTTTGTAGGAGACTACATATAGAGAGATTGACTCAACTGTGGTTGATATAGATAAAATAGATACCCTAAAAATGCTATGAGTTATGTGGAGGAGATACTAGTTTTTAGAACCTGGTCTTGGCCTTGCCTGCGGAAGCTTACTTCATTCATGATCATTTTTATCTGACATCCAAGGTCAGGAAATCACCAGCAGGGGGCCCTGAAAATGTTTCTATCGGATTTCAAAGGTCTTTTTTTTTTCTTTCAGTGAGTACAGCAGATCAAATATCCCCAGTGGAAATTGGAGGGGTGCCTTTATGCCTATTTAAAGTCTAGCTTCCTCTCATGAACATTTTCACCCAGAATGTAGCCGCAGCTGCTGAAATGGCTTTGATGTAGTCTGGGATTTTATCAATTTTTTACCGTAATATTGAATAATCTTTCATGCTTGGCTTTTGTTTTTTTGATGAGCTAAGATTTTATGTAAATTTGATATTCATGTAGTTTTAAAACAAGATTCATTTCTTAAATTAAAAGCAAAAATAAAAAGTAAACTACACTTCTTTACTTTTTCACTTAACTAGAATAAAGAGGACTTTCAAGGTCTGTGCTTAGTATGTGGTATGTTTTCTTAACATTTCATTCTTTACACTAAATTGATCTTAAGTTTTTCTTTAGGTTTTCTGTATCAAGAACCATAGATTATTTTGAAGTTAATAATTAATTGGGGATACCTACAAGGCAACTGTTAATTGTACAAAAGCGATATGACTTGTGGCTATAAAATATTTTTTAAAAATATTTTTTATTGATTATGCTATTATAGTTTTCTCAATTTTCCCCCTCTGTCTCCCCTCCACCATGCCCCCCAGCCCTCCAGCATTTGCCCCACCAGTTTATGTCCTTGGGTTGTACATATAAGTTCTTTGAGTCCTCTGTTTCCCATACCATTTTTTATCTCTCCCAGTCTGCCTTATACCTACCTACGATGCTTCTTCTTCTCTGTACATTTTCCACCCTATTCCTCCCTTCCCCCTCTCCACTGAAATCCCTCTGTGTGATGTCCATTTCTCTGATTCTGTTCGTGTTCTAGTCATTTGCTTAGTTTTTGCTTTCATTGTTTTTCTTTTCTTCTAGGTTCATTTGTTGACAGTTGTAAGTTTCTTGTCATTTTACTGTTCATAGTTTTGATCTTTTTTCTTAGATAAGTCCCTTTAACAGTTCATATAATAAGGACTTGGTGATGATGAACTCCTTTAACTTGACCTTATCTGAGAAGCACTTTATCTGCCCTTCCATTCTAACTGAAAGCTTTGCTGAACAGAGTAATCTTGGATGTAGGTCCTTGTGATTTCAAATACTTCTTTCCAGTCCCTTCTTACCTGCAAGGGGTCTTTTGAGAAATCAGCTGATAGTCTCATGGGAACTCCTTTGTAGGTAATTCTCTCCCTTTCTCTTGCTTCTTTAAGGATTCTCTCTTTGTACTTAATCTTGGGGAACTTGATGATGTGTCTTGGTGTGTTCCTCTTTGGGTCCAACTTCTTTGGGACTCTCTGGGCTTTCTGGACTTCTTGAAAGTCTATTTCCTTCACCAGATTGGGGAAGTTTTCCTTCATTATTTGTTCAAATAAGTTTTCAATTTCTTGGTCTTCCTCTTCTCCTTCTGGCACCCCTGTGATTCAGATATTGGAACATTTCAGGTTGTCCCAGAGGTTTGTAAGAGTCTCTTCAGTTTTCCAATTCTTGTTTCTTCATTTTGATCGATGTTTATTTTTTCCTTTTGTTCCAACTCTTTGCTTTGAGTCCGGGTTTCTTTCCTGTCACTGTTGGTTACCTGAACATTCTGCTTTATTTCACTTTGGGTATCCTTCATTTGTTTTTTCATTTTCGACAAAGCTCAATCAGATCTGTGAACATGTTGATTACCAGGGCTTTAAATTTTCCATCAGATAAGTTGGCGATCTCCTCCTTGCTTAACTCTATTTCTGAGGCTTTACTCTGTTCTTACATTTGGGCCATATTTCTTTGTCTTGTACAGCTGATAGGTTGTAAGGGAGTGGGGCCTCAGGTATTCACCCAGGCAGCGCAACCCTCCTTGCTGTGCTGCGGTGTTGCCTGTGGGAGAGGCACCAGAGAGGGAAGAGTGCAGTTCTCCTGCTCATCTCTGGCACACTTTTCAACAAACTCTCATGTGAGGCTGGGAGTATCTCCCACCATGGCAACCCCAGGCATAGCCCACAGTCAGCTCTGAGTCTCAACTTTCCCCTTAAGTCAGCCACTTCCGTGCAGCCTGCCAAGTTTGGCAGCCAGGCCCACCCACAAGGTCCATGCATTGCGGAGGTTTTTCTGAGTTGGCCCACGCCGTCTGTGCCTTACCAGTCTGGTTGTTCTGGTAGGTTTTTTCTTTAATTCCTTTGTTGTCAGAGTTCCATGCAGTTTGATTTTCTGGTGCTTTTGGTTGTTTATTGATTTCAAATTGGTTGTTATCCTCCTTTTGGTGGTGTGAGGAGGCGAAGGGTCTCTACCTATGCCTCCATCTTGGCTGGAACTCCATAAAATATTTTTTATTAATCCGTACAATTAATTTTTTAGTTTTATTTTATAAAATATTTTATTTTTTTTATTTTTAGAAAGAGGGGAATGGAGGGAGAAAGAGAGGGAGAGAAACATCAGTGTGTGGTTGCCTTTCACATGGCCCCAACTGGGGACCTGGCCTGCATCCCAGGCATGTGTCCTGACTGGGAATCAAACTGGTAACTCTTTGGTTCACAGCCCTTGCTCAATGCACTGAGCTACATCAGCCAGGGCTACAATTCATTTTTTAAGTATATTTTATTGATTATGCTATTATAGTTGTCCCATTTTCTCTCCCCTTTATACCCCTCTTCCATATACCCACTTGACCACCAGCAATCCCCCTCTTATTTCATGTCCATGGGTCATATATATAAGTTCTCTGGCTTCTCCATTTCCCATAATATTCTTAACCTCCTCCTGTCATATTTTGTACCTACCATTTATGCTTCTTATTCCCAGTACTCTTCCTGCATTCTCTTCATCCCCCTCTCCACTGATAACTCTCCATGTGATCTCCATTTCTGTGATTCTCTTCCTGTTCCAGTTGTTTGCTTAGTTTGTTTTTGTTTTTTTTAGGTTCAGTTATTGATAGTTGTAAATTTGTTGTCATTTTACTGTTCATAGCTTTGATCTTCTTTTCCTTAGGTAAGTCCTTTTAACATTTCATATAATAAGGCCTTGGTGATGATGAACTCCTTTAACTTGACCTTATCTGAGAAGCACTTTATCTGCCCTTCCATTCTAACTGAAAGCTTTGCTGGATAGAACAATCTTGGATGTAGGTCCTTGCCTTTCCTGACTTGGAATACTGCTTTCCAACCCCTTTTTACCTGCAAGGTTTCTTTTGAGAAATCAGCTGACAGTCTGATGGGAACTCCTTTGTCAGTAACTGTCTCCTTTTCTTTTCTGCTTTGAATATTCTTTCCTTCTTTTTCATTTGGGTAATTTAATTATGATGTGCCTTAGTGTGTGCTACCTTGGGTCCAACTTCTTTGGGACTCTGAGCTTTTTGGACTTCCTGGAAGTCTATTTCTTTTGCCAGATTAGGGAAGTTCTCCTTACGTTTTCAAATAAGCTTTTAATTTCTCGCTCTTGTTCTTTTCCTTCTGGCACCCCTATGATTCGAATGTTGGAATGTTTAAAGTTGTCCCAGAGGTTCCTAAGCCTCTCCTTATTTTTTCGAATTCTTGTTTGTTGATTCTGTTCTGGTTGAATGTTTATGTCTTCCTTTTGCTCCAAATCATTGATTTGAGTCCTGGTTTCCTTCCCTTCTCTGTTGGTTCCCTGTGTACTTTTTTAAAATTTCACTTTGTATAGCCTTCTCTTCTTCCTCTATTTTGTGTCTGTATTCAATAATTTCTGTGAGCTTCCTGATTACTAGTGTTTTGAACTCTGCATGTGATAGGTTGGCTACCTTCTTGTCATTTAGTTCTTTTTCTAGAGTTTCTATCCATTCTTTCATGTGGGCCATATTTCTTTGTTTTGGAGCACCTGTTACATTGTAAGGGGTGGAGCCTTAGGTATTCAGCAGGGCAGGGCAACCCTCTTTGCAGCATTGTGGTTCTGTATGTTGAGGAGGGGTCAGAGAGGGAACAATTCTGCTTGCTGGGCTCGCACCCTGCTTTCAGTCACTTCCCCCACTACCCACAAACAAATTGGGCCCTTCTGGTGCTGATTCCTCATTGGGTAGGTTTGTGTATGTTCTAGGACTCCATAGGTCTATGCAATGAATTCTGCTGTGAGGGTAGGAGTTTCTCCCACCATCACAACCCCCGCAAGTTTTCACAGCCAGAGGTTTTTCCTGTGCTGGAAACCTGGGTTGCGTGGGTTGTGTGTCTGTCTTGCCCTACAGTTGCTCCTCCCAGTATATCCACACACAAATTTGGGACTGCCCGGTCCACCAGCAGCTGCCTCACCCATGTGGTCTCTCTGCCCCTCCTACCAGTCTAAATGAATGTTTCTTCTTTAATTCCTTGGTTGTCAGACTTCTACACAGTTTAATTTTCTGGCAGTTCTGGTTGATTTTTGTTTTTAAATTGGTTCTTGTCCTTCTTTTTGTTTTGTGAGGAAGCAAAATGTATCTGGCCTCCATCTTGGCCAGAAGTCCCAATTCACTTAAGTTTTTAGAAAAATATTGCTCATATTTAGTTAGGTACTAACAGTCAGATCATGTATAAGTTTCAAAATAATTATCATTTTTATTTCAATGATCTCTTTTGGGGAGAAGGGACTCACACTATTTAAAATGAGATATAGGTAGTAAGGCTCTATTATTTTGAAGAAATGAAAAATATCTGTTTAGTCTGCTTATCTATTAAATTGACTTCTGTGGGTTTAACATTACTTATCTGAGGTATGATTATTCTCAAGTATTAGAAAGAATTTTATAGTTTTACTGAAATCTACATTTAATTCAAAATTAAAGTTGTACCAAATGCAAATATTTGATAATACAGGAATATATTCTAGTAATAATTGGAAAAATATAGAATTAATCCAGAAAGTTATCTTAGCTTGTATTTGATGATAACAGATAACCACTTGACAGGGACTGGTAGGAGAGATTCAAGCATCACAAATCTGGTGAGTAGAGATGTCCTTTAAGGTACTGCCCATGTTTCAGATATTACATTGGGCTGGTCAAAAATTTATTTTGTTTTTTTTTCCATAAGATGGCTCTAGTAGTGTTTAGTTGTCTTTAAATTCAATTCAAAACAATTTTGTTAGATTGTATTGTGACAGCTGTCATATCAGTGTGCATTTAAAAAAACATCAAAATTGGTGAATTTTTGTGTAACCATTTTAATATTGAAGATAGAAGAAAATAAGCAACACTTTTGGCATATTATACTTTATTATTTCAAGAAAGTTAAAAACACCACTGAAATGCAAAAAAAAGATTTGTGCAGTGTATGGAGAATGTGCTGAGACTGATTGAATGTGTCAGAAGTGGTTTGTGAAGATTTCGTGTTGGAGATTTCTCTCTGGGTGATGCTCCATGGTCAGGTAGACCAGTTGAAGTTGATAGCATTCAAACTGAGAAATTAATTGAGAATAATCAATGTTCTACCATGCAGGAGATAGCTGACATACCCCAAATATCCAAATCAACAAAGTAACTGGTGAAAATGAAAAATATGTCTTTTTTATGGAAAAAAACATATGAACTTTTTGGCAACCCAATACATGTGTGAAATCAGATACTACATTCAGTTCCATTAAAACTGTGGTTCCAACCTCACGGTTCCTTTTTTTAATCCTTACCTGAGGATATGTTTATTGATTTTTTTTGAGAGAGGAGAAGGGAGAGAGAGAGAAAGAGAAACATTGATGTAATAGAGAAACATTGACTGGTTGCCTCCAGTATGCATCCTGACCTGGGACTGAACCCACAGTCAAGGCATGTTCCCTGAATTGAACCTGCAACCTTTTGGTGTATGGGACAACAGTCCAACCAACTGAACCACCCAACCAGGTCCCTACGGTTTCTCTATAGACAGGTGTTTTTGTGATGTGAAATAAACTAGAAGTTTAATTTGAAGACTGCTTGTGGTCCCTAGAGGAATATCTAGTCAGGATTAAGTTATTGAATTGACTTTGTTTCTGTAACTGGTCATTAGGTATAGCTGAATCTGTGTGCCTTTACAGTTTGCTTGTTCAATGCCTATGTGCACATAACATTTATTATGTGCACATAAGTATAAACACATTTCTTTAATAAATGTGTTTAATGCATGCTTTTACCCAATGCTCTCATAATACCAGCAAATGATGTCAATTTGCTAAGAAGGCTGCTATTAGTAGGGCTCTGGAATGCCAGGGGTGAAGGTATCATCTTAGAATGGATTTAACAGTTTATTTCTGGAGTCAACTTCTTTCACTCAGTGAACTCCAAGACTGAATTCACTGTTGGAGTTAAGTGAGGAACACAGATTTTGTGTTCATGTGTATGTATGGGGTGAATAATATTTTCTTCCTCAGTACTTCTGGATATGAATTCTATAAAAGTCTACTTAAAGGTATAGGAGTCAATTAGAATATTTGCATTTGAAAGTTGCTAGTAGATAATGGTTCTTAGACTGAGAAATTCTAGAAATATTTCCTCATTTGAGAAAGTGAATAACCATTTACAATGCTAATTCATTCTCATCTTGATGGCAACAAATTTTGTTACTTATTAGAGGTCACTTTGCTTCTAACAGGTGTTAGGAAATTTTGAAATTAGATGAAAAATCATGTCTGACTGTCAAAATGGATTATACAAGGTCTAACAGGTCTGTCCAAACTTTTGGTGTCTTTGGGCCACACTGGAAGAAGGAGAGCTGTCTTGGGCCACACATAAATACACAAACACTAACAAAAACTGATGAGCAAAAGAAAGTTCTAGGTAAATTTATGATTTTGTGTTGGGCTGCATTCATATCCTTCTGGGCCACCTGCACCCATGAGCTGGGGGTTGGGCACTCCTGGAGACCCATGTCCTTTGTAGAGGAACCAGCTTCTTGAGCCTTGCAAGTCTCTGGACTCTTGATTTACCCACACTTTTTCGAAAACTGATGAATAATTTTCTAGTCTACAGAAACCACAGATTTTGGGGCTGGGTGGGTGACAGGGAGAGCAGGTACACGAAGCCACACTGAGAGGTAGCAGGAAGTGATTGCCAACATTGAGGAGGACACCATAAAACACATTCAGATTTTAAAAATGACAGCAATTTTGAATTATACTTTGGAATCACTGAGTACAGGAGCAGCCTTCTGTCTCTCAACAACCTGTGAGAGTGGTTTCTAATGATGGCACGAATGGTTTCTAAGGATGATTCCTGGAACCTTAGGGTTTTTTTTTTTTGTTGTCCCAGGGATACCAAATGGGTGGGACTCAGCTGCACCTCCCTCTCTCACTTCAATTCTTCTTTTTATCTATTTTGTATGTTCTAGTTCTGTAAAAGGGCTTGTCAGCTAAAGTGTGTATTTGAAAGCCAGCATTTTATAGTTTGGTTCCACAATGAGGCTGAGTCATTAAATTATGTTCAGTGTTCTTTGAGAAAATGGCAGGGAAGATAAAAATATTTCAGAAATATTTTCATTAAAATGGTAAAAATAAAAGTTTTGGCATGATAAGCTCTAAGTAAATATTTGTTGAACAGATGAATTACTAAATGCAGAGAAATTCAATGTATCAGAAAAGTTGCCTCCCCCCACATCACTGAATAAATAAGGTGTGACTGAATGTGCCTTATTTATGTGTATAAGGCTTGACTGAAAATTCTCCTTTTTTGAATTTTGTTGTGTTTATAGGTTCCTGGGTTCAATCTTCTAAGAACAGCTTGAATAGAGAAGTGACAACATTTGGCAAGGCACTTGTCAAAAGTGCCTTCAAGTATCACTCTGCAGTCGTTAAAGCATCTTTAGGAAATATATCATCAAAGTATGTATCGTGAAGGTTGATTATCTATTCTCTTGCAAATGTGGAAATTGAGACTAAAATCAGCTGTGAAGGCAAATACAGTTTATTTTGTCTTTATAATTGATATATTTAATTTTAAAAAAGGGTGCTTATTTTCTTAAAGGTAATTGATTTGCTTTTTTTGTGTGCATTGAATGGCTATAACCAAGGAGGATTCAGAGCTAAGCATGGAGTCTAGTTGTTCACACATATATGTAGGCAACAGGAGGAGACTGTCAACATCAAAGAGGATGCCATAAAACACATTCAGATTTTAAAAATGACAACAATTTTGGACCATAATTTAGAGTCACTGAGTATAGGAACAGCCCTCTGTCTCTTAGCAGCCCTTGACAGTGGTTTCTAATGATGGCACCAACGAGATATATATCATATATATAGTATTTAATGATATATTATGGTTAAAATAGCAAAATACAACATGCATGTATGTAAATACAATGTATTTATAAATAGATACATATATGTACATATATATGTGCATATATAAAATAGAAATGTACCACTCAGTGATTTAATACAGAGGTTGGCAATAGATTTTGTGTGAAAGGCTAGATGGTAAGTATATTAGTCTTTATCAGCTATACGGTCTTTCTCACAACTACTCAAGTCTGCTGCTGTTAACATAAAAGCAGAAACAGACAATATGTAAACTAATGTGGGGCTGTATTTCAATAAAGTTTTATTTACAAAAACCAGTGCTAGAATACATTTGGGCCACAGGTGTGGTTTGCCGATCCCTGATTTATGACAACACAAACCCCAGTGTTACTACCACCCAGTACTAGAAATGCGATATTGCCAGCATTTCAGTAGCATCCTAGTGTGTGGTCCCAAACTCCCTGTCGCTCCTGTCCTGACTTTTATGCTATTACAATCCTTGCTTTTCTTTATAGTGTTATCTGCAAACATACATACATTAATAAAGTCATACAGTATTTTTCCCCCAGCATTCTCTTTGTCAGATTCATCCTGGTGCAGGAAGTGGTCATTTGATTATTGCTGTCAAGAATTTCTTTATGTGAATATATGAGCATTCACTTTTCCATCCTAATGCCTGTGGACATCTGATGCTCATTTTCATGTTTGGCTTTTATGAAAAATGCTCCTACGAGTATTCCTGTGCATGTCTTTTGGTGCACACGTGCATACCTGTCAATTTGGCATGAGTATTCTTTGTACTTGTATTTTAATAGATAATAGCAACAGTTTTCCAAAGTAGTTGTACTGATATTTTTACCTGCAGTGCACAAGAGCTCTGATAGTTCCACATCAAGGGTCACCACACTATGGCCAAGTGTGGAGTGGTGGAGGCTGAGCTGTACTGTCCCCTCCACCATTGTTACGCCCCTGCTGGCAGCCACACATCATGGCTGCCCAGGGCCTGTGCTGGTCACCACCCACACCCTGGGGACACTGCTGTTGCCAACTGCTGGGCACCAAGAGATGAAATCTCAGTCAGCCTCACCTTTGTCCATCCTGAAATAAGTTCCCCAGGAGGAGGGAGAGTTGGTATCTGATGGTCCTTGGGGCAGAGATGGAAATTGACCATGGTGGCTGCCACCAACTCCCTGCTCACCAGGCCCCTTAGGCCTGTCTCTCGCCAACCACAGCTGGGGGCAAAGGCTGCCTACCACCTGGAACAGTCCACTTTAGTTAAACATGGCAGGATGAGGTGTGGAGTGTGGTGAGGGGAACAAGAGTTTTCTATTGTTATAGAAGTTCCTGCATTCATAACATCCTTGGTTTTGTCTTTGTCTTTTGACCATAAAGCCTAAAGAATTTACTGGATGGTCCTTTACAGGAAAAGCTTGCTAACTTCTTTTCTACTGTCTCACCAATACTAGGATGGTGCCAGTTTCTTTCATTTGAGTTATTCTGATGGGTCTGTAATAATACTGCATCATAATTTTAATTCATATTTCTCTGATTTCTGAAGATATTGGGTACCTCAGTATGCTGATTGGTCATTGGGATATAATCTTCTAAGGATGTCTGTTTAGGTATCTTGCCCATTTTTCTTTTGGGCTGTCTTTTTATCACTGGTATGGAAGAGTTCTTTATATATTCTGGATGTGAGCCTTTGTCAGTTATATCTTGCAAGCTTCTTTTTCTACTGTGTCTTCTTTCTTCATGGCATCATTTGATGAACAGAAATTCTTCTTTCTTCATGGCATCATTTGATGAACAGAAATTCTATAGTTTTATTTAACCATCTTGTCCTTTATGGTTCTATTTTGCTTAGGAAGCCTTGTCTTACCTCAGCCATGCAAATATTCCTGCCAAGTCACTGTTTCTCAAGCATTGGTGAACATCAGAATCACCCGCAGAGCTTGTCTGAGCAGACTGTTGGCCCCACTGCCAGACTTTCTGACTCAGCAGGTCTGGGTGAGGCTGCAGAATTCGCATATCTACCAAGTTCCCAGGTGTTGACAACACTGCTAGTCACATCTGTAGGTATAATCCACCAGAAATTATGAAGTGAGTTTTCACTTCTCATATATGGAAATCCAGTGCCATTTGTTGAAAAGACTGTCTTCTCTCTACTGTTCTGAAAACCAAGGATCCAGATGCACGGGAATCTGTTTCTGGGCATTCCAGTCCTTTCCATTGGTCTCTTTGTTTGCCTGGGCCACTACCACACTGTCTTAAAAAAAAAATTTCATTTCACTATCATGAATCTTGAGATATGGTGGAGCAACCTCCCATTCTTCCTTTTCCTTCAACATACATCTATGACCCATTGTCACTTCACACACACACACACACTTTGCTGGTGCATGCACATGCACACACAAGCACAGGCATGGGCACACAGGCATGCACACTATTGGAGTTTTGATTAGAAATGTATTGAATCTATAACTCTGTTTGGGGCATATTTACAATATTAAATCTCTAATCCAGTGCTTCTAAACACTTTTTTTTTCCTGATATTCCCCCTAACAGAATTTTTGACACTTCCCCCTCATTCCTCTGACACCCATGAAGTTTTAATGCCACAGATGTATATACTGCATGAGTATATCTGTGCCTTACACATAAAAACAGCACGAGTTTTTTCTCCCCCCAACAAATCCTGCCTGTGCCATGTCCTGGATCTTTGACCCCAATTGTGAATATGAACCCCAATCTGTAGTATAGCCTGACATTTATTTAGATATCATTTGGTTTCTCTTTTTTAAAAAATATATTTTATTGATTATACTATTACAGTTGTCCCATTTCTCCCCCATCATTCCCCTCCACCCTGCACACCCCCTCCCACCCACATTCCCCCCTTTAGTTCATGTCCATGTGTCATAAGTTCTTTAGCTTCTACATTTCCCACACTATTCTTGCCCTCCCCCTGTCTATTTTCTACCTACCATCTGTGCTAACTTGTTCTATGTACCTTGTCCCCCTCTCTCCTCCTCCCACTCCCTGTTGCTAACCCTCCATGTGATCTCCATTTCTGTGGTTCTGTTCCTGTTCTAGTCGTTTGCTTTGCTTTTGTTTTAGGTGTGGTTGTTAATAACTGTGAGTTTGCTGTCTTTTTACTGATCATATTTTTAATCTTCTTTTTCTTAGATAAGTCCCTTTAACATTTCATATAATAAGGGCTTGGCAATGATGAACTCCTTTAACTTGACCTTATCTGGGAAGCACTTGATCTGCCCTTCCATTCTAAATGACAGCTTTGCTGGATAGAGCAATCTTGGATGTAGGTCCTTGCCTTTCCTGACTTGGAATACTTCTTTCCAGCCCCTTCTTGCCTGGAAGGTCTCTTTTGAGAAATCAGCTGACAGTCTTATGGGAACTCCTTTGTAGGTGACTGTCCCCTTATCCCCTTGCTGCTTCTAGAATTCTCTCTTTCATTTTAATCTTTCTAATGTAATTATGATGTGCTTTGGTGTGTTCCTCCTTGGGTCCAACTTCTTTGGGACTCTGTGAGCTTCCTGGACTTCCTGGTAGTCTACTTCCTTGGCCAGATTGGAGAAGTTCTCCTTTATTATTTGTTCAAATAACTTTTCCACTTGTTGTTCTTCCTCTTCCCCTTCCGGTACCCCTATAATTCGGATGTTGGGATGTTTAAGGATTTCCTGAAGGTTCCTAAGCCTCTCCTCATTTTTTTGAATTCTTGTTTCTTCCTTCTTTTCTGTTTGGTTGTTTGTTTTTCTTCCTTATGGTCCACTCCATTGATTTGAGTTCCAGTTTTCCTCCCATCGTTATTGGTTCCCTGTGCATTTTCCTTCGTTTCACTTATTGTAGCCTTCATTTTTTCATTTAATTTGTGAGCAAAATCAACCAATTCTGTGAGGATCCTGATCACCAGTGCTTTGAACTGTGCATCTGATAGGTTGGCTATCTCTTTGTCACTTAGATGAATTGGCTCTGGGGTTTTGATTTGTTTTCCGGTTTGAGCCATTTTTTCTTTTTTCTTTTTGGTCTGGTCAGGCCTGTTACACGGCAGAGCCTTAGGTGTTCACTAGGGTGGAGCAACCCAGTTGCTGGGTTGTGATGCTGGATGTGGGAGCAGGGTCCGAGAGGGAACAATGGCACTTGCTCCACTCTCTCTCGGATTCCAGTCCCTTCTGCCGCTTCCCCTTCGCCTGGATTATCTGCGTGTGAATGTGGGACCCCCTGGTCAGCCAGCCACCTTGTTCAGCCTCACAGGTCTGCACAGTTGCCACCCCATGCCCGGGGTCTGCTAGCCGCCACCTGTGCGCCTGGGATCTGCCAGCCGCTGCTGCCTGTGTGCCCTGGTCAGACAACCTCCACTTTTTCCTGCTGCAACTCCGCCCCTCTTACCAGTCTGGATGAATGGTTGTTGGACTTCCGTACAGTTCAATTTTCTATCAGTTCTGGTTGTTTTCTTGTTTCTAAATCTTTGTTGTCTTTAAATTTGGTTGTGAGAGGAGGCGCAGTGTGTCCACCCATGCCTCCATCTTGGTCAGAAGTCCTGGATTCTCTTAATGAGACAAATAAGACAATTAGTTTTGTAGTAGTCATACACATCGAGTTTTATGCTGATTCCTAGGTAATTCATATTTTGGAATATTGGATTTATGCCCTTCTGGGTTGGCTGTACAGCTTCCAAGGGCACTCAGGTAAACAGGTGTGGTCACTACTGTGCAGGGTACCTTGTCCTCCTGGCTTCACACCTAAGCACCTGCCACCTGGTTGCCCCACTTCATCAAGCCCTGATTAGTGGGCTCTGTTTTTCGAGACATATGCTTGAAAGTATTACGGTAATTTCAAGCCAAGTTGTCATTTGTGGCTATAAAATAAAATAATATATATGATTTTAAGTGCAAATGGACATCTGGAAAGGAGGGACGTGTCTTGGAAAGTATGCATAGTTAAGGTATAAACTGCATTTGTTTTTTTCTCGGTTTACAAGAACAGCGTGAGCTGCATCAATAGATGGCGCTGTTTCTTAATATATAGAGAAAGCCCTAAATGGTGGAGTAGTTTGGGAAAAATGTTTTTCAGTTAAATTAGAATTAGGAATAATATAAATAAAACCAGAGAAAATTCTGCAGAATCCCTTATGATCTACTTCTCTTGTGAGCTTAATTAAACTCAATGAAGAAACTTAAGTTCTCCCACTGTCTTATTTTTGGTGGGCGGTTGCTCGAATTTTGTCTTTTCTCAGACCAGGCTGAAGTGACAAGTGTTGTACAGTTGGCATGGCCAGAATAGAATCACCCTGACAGAAGCCCCGATGCCTTCCTGTGTGTGGCCTGTGCTTCACACAGAAAGCAGTGCTGGTTTTCATTTTCAAAACCATCTGCGTGGGAGACAGCATGGAGCAGGAGGGAATAAAACCCAAAGCTTCCCTTCCATGTTTTCTGTGCAGCAGGGCAGAGGATCTGGTTACAGATCCTGCCTCTGCCATGTACTGGCTATTTGATCTTGGCAAACTGTTTAATCTCTCCAACCTCAGTTTCCTTACCTGAAAAACCGAAGATAGTATCTATATGACACTGGGTGTTGTGAGGTTAACTGACTTAACTGATGAAACAACCGGAGGGTACTTAGCCTCGCACCGAAGGGTGACAATGTGCTATTGTCCATGCTTTGAAAGTGGCATAGAAAACAGACCTCCTGGTTAACTGTTGTGTGTCCAGGTGACAAGTGTCACTGAACCTGGCTACTTTCATTACTCTCAAGTTAGAACTCTGCAACCCAGGCATATGGCCAGATCTCCGCTTCCTGGTTCCTCCGAGGAGGTTGCAAAAAATAGCAATGCTCTAGCCCTACAGATTCTGATTTAATTGGTCATGGGGTCAGGTCTGAGGCAACTCCATTAGGCAGCCATGTTGACATGAGGTAAGACCAGGGAGGTGTCAGGATTCGGTTGTGACTGTAGGTTAGTATCTGAGTATCTGTGAAATGTTGGAGCTGATCCTTTCCTCCTAAGCACTGTGCTCAGGTGGGTTGCTGACAGGTATATTTGACAGTAGGTTCTGACCAGGCAGAGGTGTGATCAAAATATGAGGGGTACATTTTCTCATCAGAGGTGCTTCTTGAAATTGAGAAATAAAGCTCCATGAGCAAACCATAATAGCACATTATGAAATATCATATCTTTTCTCATGCTTCTCCTACCCTTGTCTGTATTGGTGCCTATGTTTGTATGTATGTCTGTGTGCTTGCATGTCTGCTCTGTTTTTGTCCTGTCTGTTCCTGTTCCTTTCTACCTACCTCTGTCTGTGTGTCCCTCTGCTCTGTACCTGTTTGCATCCTTTTGTCAGTCTCCATCTCTCTGTTTATCTTTTCCTTGACTCCTTTGTCTATCATCTATCTGTCTATTATCTATCTAATCATTTTGTACAGAAAGAGGTTTATTATAATGATTTGGCTCACCTGATTATGGAAACTGATAAGTCCTAAGATCTGCAGTCAGCAAGTTGGAGATGCAAGAGAGCTGATAGTATAAGTTCCAGTTCAGTCCAAATCCAAAGGCAGGAGGAAACTGATGATTCAGCTCAAGGACAGGCAAAGCATGAATTTTCCTTTATTCAACTCTCTTCTCCTACTCAGGCTTTCAAGAGACTGGATGAGGCCTGCCCACATTAGGGAGGACAGTCTGCTTTACTCACTGTATTAATTCAAATGTTAATCTCCTCCAGAAACACCCTCCTCCACATACCCAGAATGATGTTTGACCAAATATCTGGGCACCCTGTGGCCCAGTCAGGTTGACACATAAAATTAATTATCATGTATGCCTACTATTCTAGAACTTCTGGGTTACAGAAGTCTTAAACTGGCTGACTAAAGGTCACATCTGGCTCTCACATATGTTCCGTTGGTCTTCCACCCTCATATCTAATATACAGTGATATTACAGAGCTTCATCTATATAGTTCCTGCCTGCCCACTTTTTCTAGGCCATGACCAGCTATAAAGTCACTAAATTTTCCATCTATTCTAAAAGCATAGCAGAAGTAGGTTAAACATGGATACTTACGTCACTGAGAATATCAAAACACATTTACAACTTCCACTTACAAATATTAATTAGTTAAAAGAGTTCAGCAATTTGACTATGCAACTACCCAGTTTCTTCTCAGTCCTCTGTCTTAAGAAAAAAAAAACTCACTTCCTGATTGACTTATCTGGGGCAAGAGGAGCGTTTCAGACATTTGTATCCACCCTGTTTGCCAGGGTGAACCCCAGTGTGTTTTAGTCGTTCATCAGTAGCTAGGGCTTACCCCCAGCAGACTCTCCCATGCTGACTCTTCTTATTTTAAGTCACATCATGCCCCTCCCTCGCTGAAATTGCCTGACAGCCCCAGACAGTCAAATCCTTTATTACCCAGGGCACATACCACTAGGCTGCTCAGAATGTTAACTGTCTCCCTGAAATAGCATGGAGTTTCAAAATCCAAGTTTGTCAGGACATAAATTATATGATTTTTAAAACAGAACTTAAAAGATTTTTAAAACAAGCTGTTCTATCCAACAGGAATAAAAGAAAAGACAGTCCATAGCTATGTTATAGAAATATAACACCCTGGGCTAAAGGCTGTAATTATACATGTTTTATACTCTTTTCTGAAAATCTTTGTGTCAAATTATTACAATTTCCTTGTTTTTATACAGGGCATTGAAATATTTCCAACAGTGCTATTCTTTGGAAATGGTAGGGCAAAAAACATTTTCAAATATTAAAAATTAAAAAAATACATAATACTTTCTGTGCCCTTGCTGCCTGGCAGTTTGGAGGCAGAGGTGAGGGCTCTGGGGTGGAGGAGATTGAGAGAGACGTGTGTACAGGATGGTTGTGGAGAAAGCAGAGGAGGACCATGGACAATAGAAACCTCCCAGGGCTCCTTCCCTCAGTAGGCAGCCTCTTCTTGGCAACCCTGGTCAAGGCTTACACCACCCAGAAAAAGTCCACGTGCCTCCACTCTCTGGAGGCAATTTCAGAATCAATCGGGGCCATCTCCAATCAATCCAGCAGTGTGTCCAGGTCTGTGATGGGAACTGGGATAAACCAGGACTGTCAATTCTGCTGGTGTTCTCCCAATCAATTTAAAGGCAGATTGTTTTTTGTACTTACAAGGAATCCAGTTTTAGAAAGCAAAACTAAAGCAAGAGACAAGGCAGGTCCAGTGACATAATGTGTTTTAGTGTCAGCTGAGCACAAATTAGGAATTTGGTTAGTGGCACTAAGGAAATGGATGAGAAGAAAAACCAAGACTGTGTTATGAAGAAATGACTGATTTGCTTTGAGGAAACCTCTGTAGGAGTCCTCTGAGGATAACCTGCTCAACTGTGGGTGGGCTAGTACCTGATTTTTCAAAGTTACTGAGTGCCAAAAATAAGCAGAGCCTGCTATGTGCTCAGCTCATCTTCCAGGGCTCTCAGCACTCCGCGAGGCACCGTCTCATGGCCGTGACTTCCCTGCTGAGCTCCAACAATGGTGCCTTACAGTTCCTCCTGCACTTTCTCTGCCACATTCAAAACCAGAATATATAGGCCCAAAAACTTGGGTTAAAAATCCACAGACTTATACTGCTGGACTGCAATTGCTGACTAGTGTCTCTTCATTGAACTGTTAGCTCCTTGCAAGCAGACTGACAAAGACAATCTCCTTGAGAAACTTTAGTCAGGCTCCTCTGCACCCTCTTCCTACCCAGATGTTGATATTGGGCCATGTCCTTGGCCCACTCGGTCCAGTTTAAGCCAGAATCCTGTAGGGTCAGTTTGTGAAAATCCCCTACCCTGTATATCTAATCAAATTCCTCACAGCTCCCCCCACCAATATCTTATCACCCTGGTTTGCCTTCAGCAAGAGTCCTGTTGAGTTTGTCTAGCAAGAATCCCCTCTTACCACTATTTCCTCTTAGTAATTTTCCATCCACTGACCTTCACCCTATTCTTTGCATTTAGAGTGGAGCCCCATCCCCTTTCCTACTGCAAAACTTCCATTGCATTAATTAGCCTCTTGAATAAAGTCTTTCCTACTGTCTTAACAAGTGTCAGAATTATTTTTTTGTTTTGATCAGGGTTGGCTTGACTTGGTACCCTGAGGATCTGACACAGGACCAGAATCATAGTGGGTGCTCAATTAACAATTTGTGAAGGGACAAATGAATAAAAGAAAAAAAAAAAAAAACCCAGATAGCTTGGTTTAGCATTGCAAACAGGGTTTTTGAAGGCCACAGACCTGTGCTGACATTCCTGTTCTTGTGGATAAGCTATTGAACTTTCTTGTGTTTATCTTTATCAGCTATGAAGAATGAGGATAACATAACCTATTTTGTAGAACTCTTTTGAGAAGCCAATGTAATAACATAAAATGTCAGGCTCTAGGTGTTTGCTCAATGTCATTTCTAATAGTAACAATAATGGCAGAATGACTACCCAGCCTGGGGCACATAGGAAAGGTGTAATTCCATGGAAAACTCCTTCTCCACTTCTTCCAAGGCTTTTTCATTCTGCAATGGGCTAAATTGTGTCTCCCCAAAATTTGTATGTTGAAGGCTTAACTCCCCAGATTTGGAGATAGAACCTTTAAGGACGTAATTAGGGTTAAGTAAGGTTATGAATATGGGGGCATGACATGATAGAAATGGTGTTCTTATAAGAAAAGGAATATACAGTAGATCTCTCTCTCTCTCCCTCTCCAGGCTCACACAAAGGAAAGGCTATGTTAGGATATAACAAGATGGCAGCTGTCCATAAGCCAAGAAGAGAGGTCTCACCAGAGACTAACCTTGGCACCCTGATCTTGGACTTCCAGCTGTCAGAACTGTGAGAAAATAATTTTCTGTTGTTTAAGCCCCCAGTCTGTGGTGTTCTGTTATGGCAGCCTGAGCTGACAAATACATATTCTAAGGCCCACTACTGATGCTTAGCTTGCCACCATGTAAACAGTCCTTCTCCCCCCTATTTCACACTATAATTTCTCCATCTATCATTGTATTCCTTACCCATTCAATCTTATGTTTATGAATTCCATTCAAGCCTTTATTCACTTTTCTAGAATTTGGCTCTTTAAAGCTTACTATTATTTTCAAATCAGGCTACCTTCCAAATGAAAATTGGTATTTAATATTTTGAGGTTATAATTTTATGTGACCAATGGACTAATTAATTTTGTAAACTAATTAGTTTTGGAATGATTAAAGAAGTTACAGAGACTTGATACAAACTGGGAAGGCTTTGTAGAGGAACCACATCATCTGTTAAGAAAGGAGGAGGTTTCATTATTTTTGCCAACAAGGAGGTGAAATTCTGCATGTTTGGAGGCACTGAGACCATTAATGCTTGTAATTCAACTTTTAAAAGAATAAATCCCTTTCTATGACACCATTTGGGTGAGCAGATGTTTTAGTTATTTATTGTCTAACAAACGACCACATAATTGAATGGATTAAAATAATTGATTATTTATTTTGCCCATGAATCTGAAGTCTGGCCAGGGCTTGGCAGGGACAGTGCATCTCTATTCTATGTGATGAGAGCTGGGGCAGGTCTACTGGGGGCTGAAGGAGACATTTCCAACGTGGCTGAATAGTCTGGTTGCCTAACCAGACTCTGGGTCAGAGTCTCAGTTTTTCTCCATACGGGCCTCCTCACACGTTGCTTGGGCTTCCTCATAGCATGGTAGCTGGGTTCCAAGTACGAAGTCTGAAGAGATAGAAAGGAAGTGGAAGCTGCCAGTTGTTAAGTACTGGACCTGGAAACTGGCATAGTTTGACTTTTGTCTTAGAATCTCTCCATCAAACTCTCATGAAGCCCAGATTCTAGGGGAGGGTAACTAGACTCCATCCCCCCCAAATATATGTTTTATTTATATTTAGGAAGAGGGGAATGGAAAGAGAAGGAGAGAAACATCAATGTGAGAAGGAAACATCAATGGGTTACCTCTCATACATACCCTGACCGGGGAATGAACCTGAAACACAGGCATGTGCCCTGACCGGGAATTGAGCCAGTGACATTTTACTTAGTGGAATGATGCCCAACCAACTGAGCCACACCAGTCAAGGGAAGACCTCATCTTTTGATGGGAGATGTATCAAAGAATTTTCATCCATGTTTTAAATCTGGCACAACAAATGGTATAAATCAGAAATTCTCAAATCATGGCTATATTTAGAAACATTTTGAAGTTAAAAATAAAATAATAATGGCATGACTACCTCAGGACATTATGGTTTCACTGGGTTGGGAGAGGCTGAGGAGTCTGAATTTAAATTTTTTTTCTAGATGATTCTGTTATGCAAACAGATTTCTGGGCCAAAGTTCCTATATCCATGGATTGGTAAAAATGGGCCATGAGGGTGAGATGAGAATGAGGTTCCTCCCTCTGTCTGGAGCCTGATGGGAGGAAGCACAGTTCAAGAAGCTGACCCAAGTGTTGTATCAACACCAACTGCCTACAAGACAACTTGCTTCCAAATAAGTATAGAGGCAAAACTTTCAAGTAAATGAATCTGCCATCATCACTCATGCTTTTTCTCTTATTACATTTTACCTTCAATTTGTAAATAAAACAACAAAAATGCTGCCATATTGCCAGAATATAATTTGTATTTTCCGATTGTGTGAAGTGTGAGTAAGCATCTGACATCATATTTCCAGCCCCTAGACAGTAATGTTAAACATTTATAGTGCACTTAATCATCTGTCAGAAATGTACAAAGGCATAATGTCTCAATAATTATTAAATCATTGAATCACACAGAAGATGTTCCCTTCTTTACTTATATAATGACCGGTAATCACTAACACATAGGTCCTTTGCAATGTAGGACAAGCACATCTGATTATGGAAATCTGCTTGAGGAAATTATTAAAAAATCATCTTAAGAGATAGGCTTTTAGAAAAGAAGAAAACATGCATATGGATTCCTGCAACACTTGGCCAGGGCAAAGATTTGCTCCCTCCCCATTCAGAGCTGGTTAAGATTCAGTCAGATTATTGCTGGAAGTGAAGAGTTGTGAAAGGAAATGCACTTATTTGCTTTTGGAGGTTAGATAACTCATTTCAAAATGCCCAGCTTTGGGCTTTTATTCATAAGTATGTGTATTATTTTATGAATAAAAGAGATACATATTTTGATTTGAAATAAGGCTGGGATAGAAGGAGCAATTTGAACTTTTCAGGACTTTAGTTTTATTTCTGATGCTGTTTGTGAAGATTTTTTTATTATAAAGGAACTTTTAATATCAGGCAATGTCATTTCAGCAACATATAATGCAAGAAGTGACTTACATCTGTTGTAGATTCCATCCCCAATCACTGAATAGTCAGCCTAGAGAATTTAAGCTTTTAGCCTTTAAAAAATTCTCAGGCTATATTTGTCTTTACAGAAGCTGATGTGAAATCAACTCTTCTTATTTTTTGTTTTAAACCTTCTTCATTCTGGATAAAAGTGAAGCTTCTTAATCTATACAGGTGACAAATGGATGCTCCAATTAACCATGGTGGTGATTCAAGTTTGTGTAGAATCATTATGGGACGCCAAGGGGTCTGCTGGTTCCACCAACATTCCTTTAGTCAAACTTTCGAAGTTTTTCACAACTTCTAGGGCTGGTCTTTGAAAAAAGTATTAAATACACAATATTTGCCATTGCTGCTCATCCTTTTAGTTCTGGACCAATAATCATTAACTCTTAATCATTAATCATTAACTCTTTCTGCCATTAGTTGACTGTCTGCACAGTTATTAAACACAGACTCACTCACAGACCTTCGAATCATTATGGATTGAAGCACTTTTTAGCTGCCACTTATGTGTAAAGTCATCAGAATGTCTTGTTTCTGTTACTGCATCTCACTAAGCTTTTGAAAGAAGAATCATATTTAAAATGCTTCTTAACATTTGACAAGATTGAGCTTTAAGTTGATTTGCCTGAATGAATTAATAAATGTGTGCTTCTCCTCCTTGGTCCATAAATGATCTTTTTAGCAAGTTTTATTAGTTTATTTATTTTTGATTTAATCTTTATTGTATTTCTTCCATTGCATATTCAACTTTTCAAAACACTATAAAGATAAGCAGGTGAGAAACAAGTAAAAAATGCTGGTGGAGGTATAAAAAGGAGTCAGAAATGAAGTCAAAACAAAAATGCAGAGCACACAATCTCTTATTTTATAACAGGCCTCAAATTGCTCAATAGAATCTCAAAATGGGGTTCCATTGGGATGTCTCTATCGTGTTTCTCAGTGTTGACTGAGTGTCACACCTGGCCCACACCAGTGAAAGCCTTTCCATGGGATGGGGGCAGAGAAAGGAAAGGGGACAAAGACAGTCTTAGTTTACACATTTCTGCTTGTCTAGCTTCATTCAGGAGTGAACTTTAGAATATCTGGATGGAAGGACATAAATGACAGATTTCACATACCCTCCAAACAACTTTTTTCTCTAAATTCAGCTTTTGATAAATACTGACAGGCAGCAACATATTTAATGTTACACTTCTGGGCAAATGCTTATATTGTATGCATTTTGTGTCATCAACTGAGTTGACATACCCTATGAAAGCCAAGGTGCTGAGAAGGCACTTACCTGAATTAGTGTCCCCTTCATTCTGCTAAGATGTGAGCTGAGAGAATATCTGTGTGCCAGGAAAGAGGGCTGAATTGTATTTTTGCAATTATTATCTCCGGAATATGAGAATCAAAACAGATGGGCTGACAAATGTTAGTAGTCAAGGCAAGTTGTCCCCAAAGGCAGAGGGAGTGAGAAGTAAGATGGCTGGTTTGTGTTGATTCCAAGATCCATCAAAAGGGAGCTTTCTGGCAAAACAATAGATTTACTTGTTCAATACTGCTAGGTACTTGGCATGTCAGTGGGGGAAAAAAGCACGTGTAGTTTTATTTTTTCCATTCTCATTTTACACAGAAAAATCTATGTGTTTGTGCCTTCCATCATAGGTTTTGATGCTCTAAATTTGTTTTCTAGCTTCTAAGTACCAATGACCTTCAAAGAGCAGAGGGCCAAGCCTACTCATGTGGTCATGTAAAGACTTCAATTTTATGTTCTGGTGATGACTGTGGTCCTGGCATCAAAGAGAGAATTGCTTTTGTTTCCTTATTTTCAACTCAAGTAATAATATAATGGTTAGGAATTACTGTTAGTAACATAGATATGAGTGGTTTTTCAATTTCTTTACTAGAATAATTGTGGGGAAGCCACACTTTTACGCTGAATCATTTTGACACTTATTATTGAATATAAAAACCTGTTTTAAAATGTTAGTAGTGGTTGAAAAAGATCCTTTATTTATTTTTTGACTTTTGAAAATTTATTTTCTATTGTACTTTTTGCCTTACCATTTATCCTCCTTATGCCTTCTTCCCTCCCACCCCCAATCACCACACTGTTGTCCATGTCCATGAGTACTTCTTCCTTTTTGCTCAGTCCCTCCACTCCTTATGTGCCCCCCACAGTTGTCATCCTGCTGTCTACGAGTCTGTCTCTATTTTCCTTGTTAGTTCAGTATGTTCATTAGATTCCACATATAAGTGAAATTATATAATATTTGTCTGTCCCTGACTGGCTTATTTCACTTAGTATAATGTTCTCCAGGTACATCCATGCTGTCACAAAGGGTAAAGTTTTCTCCTTTTTTATGGCTGAGTAGTATTTATTATATGAATGTTCCATAGTTGTTTAATGCACTCATCTAGTGATGGATACTTGGACTGCTTCCATATTTTGGAGATTGTAAATAAGGCTACAATGAACATAGGAGTGTTTATGTTCTTTTGAATTAGTGTTGTGGGTTTCTCAGATATATTCCTAGAAGTGGGATGGCTGGGTAAAAAGGCAGATCCATTTTTAATTTTTTGAAGTATCTCCATACTGCTTTCCACATGGCTGCCCCAATCTACATTCCCATCAACAGTGCAAAAGGGTTCCCCTTTCTGCACATCCTCACCAGCACTTGTTTGTTGATTTATTGATGATAGCCATTCTGACAAGTGTGAGATAGTATCTCATTGTGGTTTTAATTTGCATTTCTCTGATGATGAGTGATATTAAGCATTTTTTCATATGTGTATTGGCCATATGTATATCCTCTTTGGAGAAGTATCTATTCAGGTCCTTTGCCCATTTTTTAACAGGATTTTTTTTTTGGTGTTGAGTTTCATAAGTTCTTTATAAATTTTGGATATTAACTACTTATGAGATATATTGTCAAATACGTTTTCCCATTCTGTGGGTTTTCTTTTTATTTTCTTGATGGCTTTCTTTGCTGTGCAAAAACTTTATAGTTTGATGTAGTCCCATTTATTTATTTTTTCTTTGATTTCCCTTGCCTGAGGGGATATATCAGTTAAAATATTGCTATGAGAAATGTCTGAGATATTACTGCCTATGTTTACTTCTAGGATTTTTATGGTTTGGGGTTTAACATTTAAGTCTTTAATACATTTTGAATTTGTTCTTGTGTGTGGCATAAGAAGGTGGTCTAGTTTCATTTTTCTGCAAGTATCCATCCAATTTTCCCAGCACCATTTATTGAATAAACTATGTTTATATTTTAGCCCATTGTATGTACTTGGTTCCTCTGTCAAATATAAATTGGCTCTAAAGGTGTGGCTTTACTTCTGGGCTCTCTATTCTGTTCCATTGATCTATGTGTCTGTTTTTAGGCCAGTACCTTACTGTTTTGGTTATTACAACTTTATAATATAGTTTGATGTTAGGCAGCATGATCCTCCAACTTTGTTCTTCTTTCTCAGATCATTGTTGCTATGCAGGGTCTTTTGTGATACCATATAAATTTTTGAAATATTTGTTCTAGTTCTGTGAAATTTGTCATTCGTATCTTGATAGGAATTATGTTGACTCTATAGACTGCTTCGGGTAGCATGGACATTTTAATGATGTTACTTCTATCCATGAACACAGTATGTGTTTCCACTTATTTGTATCTTCTTCAATTTCTTTCTTCAGTGTCTTATAATTTTGCAAGTACAAGTCTTTTACATCTTTGGTAGATGTATTCCTGAATATTTTATTCTCTTTGAAGCAATTGTGAATGAGATTGTTTTCTTAATTTCCCCTTCTGATATTTCATCATTGGCATATAAAATTGCAATTGATTTCTGAATATCAATTTTGTATCCTGCTTCTTTGCTGAATTCATTTATCAGTTCTAGTAGTTTCTTGGTCGAATCTTTAGGGTTCTTTACATACTGTATCATGTCATCTGCAAACAAACACAGTTTTACTTCTTCCTTTCCAATTTGGATGCTTTTTATTTCTTTTTAGATCCTTTATTTTTATGGGCCTGTAGAGAATGAGCAGTACAAAATGTTCTCATTAAAAATTTTCTTCTCTCACTCTGACTGGTGTGGCTCTGTTGGTTGGGTATCATCCTGCAAAGAGAATAGTCTCCAGTTTAATTCCTGGTCAGGGCACATGCCTGGGTTTTGGGCCTGGTCTCCATTTGGGGCACCCGAGAGTAGCAACTGATCAATCTTTCTCTCACACATTGATGTTTCTCTCCTTCTCTCTTTCCCTCCCTTCCCTTCTCCCTAAAAATAAATAAATAAAATCTTTGAAAAAATAAGTATTTTCTTCTTTCTTTAAAATAGATGATCAAAGACATCCCAGTATTCCTGTTATTTTAGAAGATGTGTACATATATGAGGAATGGCACATAGAAAGACTCATATCTTTGCAATGACACATGGAAGTTCACAGAATAAGAGAAAGCTTAAGCTGGAAGGAAACATCTAGCCCAACCTCCTCATTTTGCAAAGCAGATTTTTCTAGAATAGGCCATGACTTATAAATGTCACCAAGTTAATGGCACAGCAAGTGTTGAGTTCATTGCTCCTCTTTCTGAAACCCACAGCCCATTAATGGTGTCTAGTAGCTCCCAGAATGTCCATTTTCTTGTTGCCAGAATGTGTCCAGTTCTGTGGGCACAGAAGGTGACCATCACGGTAATCGTGTTCCCCTTTGCCAGCGGGTATGTGAGAAGAACTTTACTGGTGCCCTTTGGAAAAAGTTTTGTGTCTGACAAGAGGGAGGCACATGAGAGCAGAGTTCTTTTGCCAAAACTTCCTTTGCTTTCTCCTGTGGACACTATCATGGCAGGACACAAAGCTTAGAGATGTCATAGCTTTCTTTATGACTGTAAGAGGGGATTGTTACCATTACATTGATGTTGGTAGACTGAGAAGAGAAAATAAGTCTTATCTTTGTTGATATCATTTGTCTTCTGAGCAAGCTTATGACTGACTTCCCATTAGGTTAGCAGAGCTCTCCTTTGATTTAAACTAGGCAGGAGGGTACTTGGTATATTCAAGATAAACAAGCGGCCAGTGTGATTTAAGAGCAGTGCATGAGAGGGAGTTTAGAAGGAGATGATGTTAGGAAATAAGGGGAGATGAAAGCAGGTGGGATTTTGTAGCATGCTAAGTACTTTTAGCTTTTACTATGTGAATGGGAAGGCATTAAAGAGCTGTGAATAGAAGCATGAAGTGTTCTGACTTGTGTGTAACTGAATCACTCTTGTTGCTATGTGAAGAATAGACTATTGGAGGTCAAAGCTAGAACCAGAAAGACCTCTTGGGACTCTTGATATAATCCAGGGCAAAGATGCTTAGACCAGGATAGTTGTGGTAAAATGGAGAGAAGTCATCAGATTCTGGATACATTCGAAAGGAAAGAACATCTCTCTCTCTCTCTCTTTCTCCCCCTTCCCCCCTCAATGAGACTGCCACATTCAGCACCTCACTTGATGTGTCTGGAGTCTTTGAACCTTGACTACTCTATGTTCTCCTACAAATGGACCTTGAGAGCTTGTTTGGAGGTTCTAGTAGGGGAGTGCAGCTACTTGTATACCCTTGACTGAAGAATGGTTCTTCTCTGTTGGAGAAGGTCTTCCTCTTCAACTGAGTGGGAAGCTTCAGGAGAAAGACACATGGAACAGCCAGATAGTAAAAGGGTATCCTCCTCCGCTCCCAATAACATGAGCTGAATTCACCCTGGTGATTAATGGGTAACAGATATCACAACCAGATTATACTCACATCCAGATCATTTCTTGACTGAATCACTCTTGATCAAGTACACCCCGCCCCCCACACCCATTGATTTAAGATGACTACAAGAATTTTGGCCTGAGTAACAGGAGAAGCAAAGTTGCCATGGACCAGATGGGGAAGACAGCAGGAAGAACAGTTCCAGGGGAAGAGTCAGGAGTTCTGTTCTGGACATGGTACATTTGAGGTGCCTATTACACTTATAAATAGAGATATTAAGCTGGCTGTCAGATCTTGAAGTATGAAGTTCAGGAGAGAAGTCTATGTTAGACATATAAATTTGGAAATTTTTTATCTCATATTAATTGTATACAAAGCCATGGAACTGGGTGTGATCTGCAAAGGGATGAGTATAGACACAAAAGAGCTTTTTTTGTGGTGTCTCAGAGGTGATTGGATGCTTCAAGGTGAAGATGAATATCTCTTTCCTGGCTATTGGCTACCAGAAATTCATTAAAGTAGATGATGAATGCAAACTTTGTACTTTTTATGAGAAGCATATGGCTACAGAAGTTACTGCTGACTCTCTGGGTAAAGAACAGAAGGGTTATGTGGTTCAAATCATTAGTGGAAATGGTAAACAAAGTTTTCCCATGAAGCAGGGTATCTTGACCCATGGCCATGTTTGCCTTCCTCTGTGTTAGGGGCATTCTTGTTATAGACCAAGGAGGACTGGAGAAAGAAAGAGCAAATCTGTTTGGGGTTACATTGTGGATGGATGACAATCTCAGTGTTCTCAACCTTGTCATTGTAAAAAAAGAGGAGAAAGATATTCCTAGCCTCACTGATTCTATTATGTCTCAGGCCCATTTTTGAAAGATTTGGGGGCCCCTGGAGTATGACATCATAGGCAGCACAACATAATGAAATGAATTAGCTAGAAAGACTAGGTTATGCTGTGGTAACAAAACCCCCCAAATATCAATAGCAAAACCAACAAATATAACTCCTTAAATGGGCATATAAGATTTGTGTACTTCATACAGACTAACTAGGGAGGTTCCAAGATGGCTGCAAAGTAGCTGGAGCTCTATTGAGTTGCTCTCAGCCCCAGACTGGTCTTGCATCTAAACCACAGAGCAATCAACTAAAAAATCCAGCCGTGAGATTGGATGTGTTTGAGTGGGTGTGAGTCAGCATGTGCATGGATGAGTGTGTGCATATGTGTGGTCAGTTTGCGAGTATATGCCTGCCTGCAAGGGCACTCAGGAGTGGGCAGCCCAGGCACTCCTGTTGGAGATACTGCTGCTGCTGCTATCCAGCCTGGAATGTCTGGCTGTGTAGATTTGGAGCGAGAGACATTTTGCGGAAATTACAATATCCTCCTCGGGACTTGCCTGGATTTATGTCTGTGCCCTCTACCCTGGATAGGGCTGTGAACCTTGCCACCACCCAGGGCCAGGGTCTGGGGGCTGTGGTACTTGCCAGGGGAGGGTGTCTCTGGCCCTGGGCACCACTGAGTCTGTGGATGGGACAGAGTCTGACTGAGGAGGCTAAAGATTGGCGGAGGAGCTGGGAGCATCAGGAGCAGCAAGAGGTGGCCAGGGCAGTGCTGGCTGCAGAGGCTGTGGTGGGAGTACAGTGGTGGGAGCATGAGGCTGAGACTTGCAAGAAGATGATTGATGCATTCAGGATATAATCAATTAATTTGGGAGAGAGGGGGAGAGGCATTGGTGTGAGAGAAGCATCAATTGTGGCCTCCTGTATGTGCCCTGACTCGGGATCCAACCCACCCTAGAAGCCTTCTCAAGGCAAAGGTGATTGTGGTAGGGGTGGAACCTCTTAGTCAGCCAGATGTGGGAAAGTTCCCACCAACAAACAGGCTAATAAAAATCAAGGCCCAAACACAAAAGGATAGTCCACATAACCCACACAAGAGACATTCCCAAAACATCTGGATTAGGAGATCGAGGAATATATACCATGGGAGATCTCTGCTCTGAGGAGAGACGAAAACCACTGGAAAGAAACCCACCATCTTTTTTTTTCCTTAAAGGGGCAAAGCACAGGGTTTTTGTTTGCGGCTACCCACCTTGGACCCCAGTGAAGGGAGGGAGGCATGGACTGGAATCACATGAAAGAACGTCTGGAGTGGGAGGCACCAGGAAGAGTCTTGGGGTAGCAGCTGTGGGATTTTTGGGGCCTGGATATACCTGGGCTGCACAGCAGCCATCTTTCTCGAAAAGAGCTAGCCACTTCCAGGAAAAAATCAATTACCTTACCCTGTGGGATACTGCTGCCCCCACCTTCTGGAAATCCTCTTACTACAATCTCTGAAAACCTGTTTGCTCCACTCAGCAACTTTTTATTGTTTTTTTTTTTTTCAGTTTTGCTCCATCTTTGTGCTCTGTTTTATTTGTATGTTTTCTTTCTTTTCTCCCATCCTGCATCTTAACACTTGCTGAGGAAACAGCAACATAAACAGACTCAAGGGTCATCAGAGACTGGTGGCAGGGTGCAGCCAATCCCTACACTATACTGGGAAACAGACTGGTACTTCCCTTCATGGATGAGCCACAGGAAGCACCCTCCCAACATCTGGCAGACCCAAAACCTGGGCTCTGGAAGGCTATTAAGAGCCCTGCCATGATGAGTACAGGGAAATAATCCTGGACAGACTCAGACTAGTGGCTTGGGGGAGGGGGAACACACCCACTATCTTCCCTGAAGTCTGAAAGGTACCTGTCATGGGAGGTCTAAGAATCAGGAGGGCACCTGTTTCCTCCAGAAATAGTTGGGTCTGGGACTAGTTTAAGATTGACAGCAGGCCAGCAGGCAAAGACAGGCAGAGGTGGATCCTGTGGTAACTTGGGACACTTGCTGATACCCAGTGCTGTTAAAAACTAGCATTGCAGAGTGGCTTGGCCTACCCTGGGAGCAGCCAAACCCAGAAGAATCGGCCACAGACTGTGGATCATCTGTAGATTTGATAAGGCAGCTAAGGGCCAGACGTGGGAAGCTCTTGACAGTGGCTTACACCAGGCTCCAACAGAAGAACAGTATCCAATGGAGAAACCAGAAGGCAAGACCTGAACTGTGCTGAGACAAATATACTAGGTTCTTTTTATTATCTTAGTTATTTTCCCTTTTTCATAGCCTTTTTATTTATCTTTTTATCTATTTTTTTCTTTTGGTTTTTTTTGGTGCTTTAATTTTTCTTTCATATCTCCTACTTTTATCTTTGAGCATTCAGCTCCTTTTTCTTTTGTCTTTTTAGTAACTTTGTTACCTTTTCTGTGTTTCTTTTCCTTGTTTTCCTCTTTCAATTCATTACAAGTAGTAGTTCTCTTCCCCTTTCTCTTCTCATAATTACTTTTCTTTCCTTTGGTCTTCTCATATTCCTTTTTCCTTTTCCCTTTTCTCTACCATTACATTTCACTTTCCACTGTTATTACTCTTTGCTCTCTTGTAGTTGATATTGCTATGGTGGTTGGGGGGGTTACTTGTTTTGGTGTTGTTTCGTGTTGTTATGCTTTGTTCTATCAGCAGCTATACAATAGCATAAACCATGTGGTGGGGGTTGAGTCTCATAGTTAGCCAGTCAGAGGGGAGTTCCCACCAATGAATGGCCAATAATAATCAAGACTCAAATACAACAGAAGAGTCCATATAACCCACACAGTGGTCATTCCTAGAGCATCCAGATCAGGAGATCAAGGAGTCTGCACCACGGGGTCCCACAGGATTCCTAACACACATGGCCACTCCACAAGAAAGAGAGTCAAGGAAATTAATCTAATACATAGAAACAAGCACAAAGAGACAACTAAAATGGAGAGACAAAAAAACCAAAAAACAATCCCTAGACTTCCGGCCAACATGGAGGCATAGGTAGACACACTGTGCCTCCTTGCACAACCAAAAGAACAACAACAAATTTGAAAACAAAAAACATCCAGAACTGCCAGAAAAATCAAACTGTATGGAAGTCTGACAACCAAGGAGTTAAAGAAGAAACACTCACCCAGACCAGCAGGAGGGGTGGAGACAGGCAGCCAGGCAGAGAGGACTCATGGCAAGGTGGCAGCTAGAGGACCCAGGGCAGGTGAGGAGGTGGCTGGCAGACTGGGTGGCCCCACATTCATGTGCAGATAAAGCAGGAGGAACAAATGGGGAGTGAGACAGACCGTGCAACCCAGGGTTCCTGTAGGGAAAATAGAGCCTCAAAACCTCTGACAGAAAAAAAAACCTGTGGGGGTTGCAGCAGTGGGAGAAACTCCCAGCCTCACCAGAGAGTTCATTGGAGAGACTCACAGGGTCCTGGAACATACACAAACAAGCAACCCAGGAATCAGCACCAGAAGAGCCCAGTTTGCTTGAGGGTAGCAACAGAAGTGACTAAAAACTGGCAGAGAGTGGAGCAAGTGGCACTATTCCCTCTTGGATGCCTCTCCTACATACAGTGTCACAACACAGTGACAGTGATGTGGGTTGCCTCACCCTGGTGAAAACCTAAGTAGGTCTCCACCCCTTACTACAAAACAGGTGTGCCAAGACAAAAAAATAATGGCCCAAATGAAAGAACAGATCAAAGCTCTAGAAAAAATACAAATAAATGACATAGAGATAGCCAACTTATCAGATGCACTGTTCAAAACACTGGAAATCAGGATGTTCACAGAAATTATTGAATACAGACACAAAACAGAGGAAAAAATGAAGGCTGTAAAAAGTGAATTAAAGGAAAATGTACAGGGAACCAACAGTGATGGGAAGGAAACTTGGACTCAAATCAAATGTTTGGAGCCAAAGGAAGAAATGAACTTTCAACCAGACAGAATGGAGAAACAAGAATTTCAAAAAAATGAGGAGAGGCTTAGGAACCTCCAAGACAACTTTATACGTTCCAACATCTGAATCATAGGGGTGCCAGAAAGAGATGAGGAAGAGCAAGAAATTGAAAACTTATTTGAACAAATAATGAAGGAGAATTTCCCCAATCTAGCAAAGGGAATAAACTTCCAGGAAGCTCAGAGAGTCCCAAAGAAGTTGGATCCAAGGAGGAACACACTAAGGCACATCATAATTATATTACGCAAGATTAAAGATAAGGACAGAATCTTAAAAGCAGCAAGAGAAAAGGAGACAATTACCTACAAAGGAGTTCCCATAAGACTATCAGCTGATTTCTCAAAAGAAATCTTAGAGGCCAGAAGAAGCTGGAAAGAAGTATAAAAGTCATGAAAGGCAAGGACCTCCATCCAAGATTACTCTATCCAGCAAAGCTATCATTTAGAATGGAAGGGCAGTTTGAGTGCTTCCCAGATAAGGTGAAGTTAAAGGAGTTTATCATCACCAAGCCCTTAGTATATGAATTGTTAAAGAGATTTCTCTAAGAAAAAGAAGATAAAATATATGAACAATAAAATGACAACACACTCACAGTTATTAACAACTGAACCTAAAAACAAAAACAAAAACAAACTAAACAAACAACTAGAACAGGAACAGAATCACAGAAATGGAGATCACATGGAGGGTTATCAATGGGGAGTGGGAGGGGGATAGAGGGGGGAAGGTACAGGGAATAAGAAGCATAAATGGTAGGTAGAAAATAGACAGGGGTAGGTTAAGAATATTATGGGAAATGTAGAAGCCAAAGAACTTATATGTATGATCCACGGACATGAACTAAAAGGGAGGAATGGGAATGGGAGGGAGTGTGCAAGGTGGAAGGGAATAAAGGGGGAAAATGGGACAACTGTAAGAACATAATCAATAAAATATATTTAAACAAAATGAAACAAAACAACCTCTAAACAAAAGAAAAGGAGGAATCTCCAGAAAAAGAGGTAAATGAAATCAGGCAAGCAACTTATCAGACATAGAAGTCAAAGTAATGATTATAAGGATTCTCAAGGAACATAGTGAGAACTACAAGGAACTTAGTGGGACCTACATGAGTCTGAAAAAGGACATAGAAACCGGAATAAGAACAAGTTGGAAATTAAGAATGCAATATCTAAAATCAAGAACACACTAGAAGGAATTAAAAGCAGGCTAGACAAAGCGGAGGACAGAACCAGCAAGTTGGAAGACAAGGTAGAAAAAACGCCAAGCCAGAGTGACAAAATAAAAAAGACTCAAAGGAAGGAGGATACTTTAAGGGAGCTTTGGGACAACATGAAATGTAACAATATTTGCTTTATAGGGATAGCAGTAGGAGATGAAAAGGAGTGAGGGATAGAAAATCTATTTGAAAAAATAATAACAAAAAACTTCCCTAACTTGGGTGAGGGAAAAAACCATGCAAGTCCAGGAGGCAAGGGGATCCCAATCAAGATGAATCCAAAGAGGCCTACTCCAAAACACATTACAATCAAAATGGCAAAATTTAAAGACAAAGAGAGAATGTTAAAAGCAGCAAGGGAGAAACCTAAACAGCTAGTAACATACAAGAGAGTTCTGATAAGGATATCAGCTGATTTCCCAACAGAAGCACTATAAGCCAGAAGAGACTGGCATAAAATATTCCAAGAAATGAAAAGCAAGGACCTGCAACAATATTACTCTGTCCAACAAAGCTGTCATTAAAAATGGAAGGTGAAATAAAGAGCTTCCCAGGCACAATAAAGCTAAAAGAATACATCTCCACCATACTAGCATTGCAAGAGATGTTAGGGGGACTGGAAGATGGAGAAGATAAAGGAGAAGGAGAAATAGATAGAGAAAGAGGGAGAGGAACAGGGATACAATGGGAAAAAGTGGCAATGTAATGAATAAGTACCTATCAATAATAACCTTAAATATAAATGTGTCAAATGCTCCAATCAACAAATATAGGGTAGCTGAATGGATAAGAAGACACAACGCACATGTATGCTGTCTACAAGAGTCCCAGCTCAGAACACAAGATATACACAGACTGAAAGTGAAAGGATGGAAAAAATATTCCATGCAAATGGACATGAAAAAATCTGTGGTAGCAATACTTCCATGAGACAAAATAGACTTCAAAATAAAGGCCATAACAAGAGACAAAGAAGGTCACTACATAGTACCTAAGGGAGTAGTCCAACAAGAGGATATAACTCTTGAAAATATATATGCACCCAATATAAGTACACCTAAATATGTAAAGAAAATATTGAAGGAATTTGGAAAGAGCAATGAGCAATGAGCAATTCAGTCATCATAGGGGATTTTAACACCCCACTGTCAAATTGGATAGATCTTCCAAAAAAAATATTACAGAATTTATGACTCTCTAGATCAAATCAACTTAATGATATTTATAGAACATTTGTCCCCAAAGAAGCAAAATATACATTCTTCTCAAATGCACATGGATCATTCTCAAAGATAGACCACATGGTAAGACAAAACAGGCCTTAACAGATCAAGAAAATTGAAATGACATCAAGCATCTTCTCAGATCACAATGCCTTGAAACTAGAAACCAACTTCAAGGATAAAACTCAAAAGCTTTCAAATGCATGGAGACTGAATAACATGTTATTAAATAATGAATGAAGTAACAACAAGATCAAAGAAGAAATCAAAAAAAGTATCTGGAAACAAATGAAAATGAACACACAACAATCTAAAACCTATGGGACACAGTGAAGGCAGACCTGAGAGGGAAGTTCATAGTGATACAGGTCTACCTAAAGAAAAAAGAAAAGTCTGAAATCAACAACCAAACCTTACTTCTAAAATAACTAGAGGAACAACAAACAAAGCCCAGAGCAAGCAGAAGGAAGGAAATCACCAAGATCAGAGCAGAATAAATGACATAGAGACTAAAAAAATAATTTAAAGGACCAATGAATCCAGAAGCTGGTTCTTTGAAAGGATAAACAAAACTGACAAACCTTTAACCAGATTCATCAAAGGAAAGAGGAGCCAAATAAATAAAAGCAGAAACAAAGGTGGAGAAGTAACAGCGGATACCACAGAAATACAAAGGATTGTAAGGAATTACTCTGAGCAATTATATGCCAAGCAATTGGACAACTTGGGCACAGTGGATACATTTCTAGAGACATACAATTTTCCAAAACTGAATTAGGAAGAAGCAGATGACCTGAAGAGATGGATAACAACTATTGAAATTGAAGCAGTAATCAACAAACTCCCAGCACACAAAAGCCCTGGCCCAGATGGCTTCACGGGTGAATTTTACCAAATATTCAAAGAAGAACTAACAGCTATCCTTCTAAAACTACACCAAAAAATTCAGAGGGGAGATTCCTGAACTCTTTTTATGAAGCCAGTAGTACCCTAATCCCCAAACAAGGTAAAGATACAACAAAGAGCCCTGTCTGGTCTGGCTCAGTAGATTGAACTCTGGCCTGCAAACCAGAGGGTGGCAGGTTCCATTCCCAGTCAGGGCACATACCTGGGTTGCAGGCCAGGTCCTCAGTAGTGGGTGCACAAGAGGCAACCACAAATTGATGTTTCCCTTCCTTTCTCCCTCCCTTTTCCTTGCTCTAAAAATACATTTAAAAATATTGAAAATAAAAAAAGGCACAACAATGAAAGAAAATTATAGGCCAACATCTCTGATGAACATAGATGCTAAAATCCTCAACAAAATAGTAACAAACCAGATCCATAAATACATTAAAGAGATCGATTAAGTGGGATATATTTCAGGGATGCAAAGATAGTGCAATATTCACATCAGTAAATGTGATACATCATGTAAACAAAATGAAAGACAAAAATCACATGATCATATCAATAGATGAAGAAAAAGCATTTGATCAAAACACTCAGCAAAGTGGGAATAGAAGGAGCAAACCTCATCATAATAAAGGCCACATAGGATAAACCTACCACCAACCTCATACTCAATGGGCAAAATCTAACAGTGTTTCCCATCAAATCAGGAATAAGACAAGGAGGGTGTGTGCTTTCACTACTCTTACTCAACATAAAACTGGAGGTCCTGGCCACAGTGATCAGACAAGAAGAAGAAATTAAGGAATACAAATTGGAAAGGTAGAATTAAAGCTGTCATTGTTTACAGATGACACGACAGGGTACACAGAAAACCCTATATTCTCTCAAAAAACTGCTCTGCCTAATAAGTGAATTCAGAAGGTAGCAGAATACAAAGTCAGTATTCAAAGATTAAGGAGAAACTAAGAAAAAAATACCATTTACTTTAGAAAACAAACAAACAAACAAACAAAAAAACGTACCTAGGAATAAATTTAACCAAGGAGGTAAAAGACCTGTACTTGGAAAACTATATAACACTGAAGAAAGAAATTTAGGAAGACACAAAAGATGGAAACATCTACCCTGTTAATGGATTGGGAGAATTAACATCACTAAAATGTCCATACTACCCAAAGCAATCTATAGATTTCACATAATCCCTATCAAAATACCAATGGCATATTTCACAGATCAAAGACAAATATTTCAAAACTTTATATGGAACCAAAAAAGGCCCCAAATAGTAACAGAAATCTTGAGAAAGAAGAACAAAGTTGAAGGATCAACATGCCTGATATTAAACTATTCCATAAAGCCACTGTAATCAAAAGAATCTGGTACTAGCATAAGACCAGACACGCAGATCAATGGAACGGAATAGAGAGCCCAGAAATAAACCCTTGTCTCTGTGGTCAATTAACATTTGACACAGAGGGCATGAGTATACAATGGAGTAAAAATAGCCTTTTTCCATAAATGGTGTTGTTGAGAGAACTAGATTAGGTACATACAAAATAATGAAACTAGACCACTATCTTATACTATACACCAGAATAAACTAAAAAAGGGTAAAAGACTTAAATATAAGTCACGATACCATGAAAGTCTTAGTAGAAAACTTAGGCAGTAAAATTTCAGATATCCTGTGCAGCAACATTTTTGCCAATATATCTCCTAGGGCAAGGGAAATAAAGGAAAAAAATAAACAAATGGGACTATATCAAATTAAAAAGCTTCTGCACAGCTAAAGAAACCAGCATTAAAATGAAAAGGGGAACCTACTGCGTGAGAACATATTTGCCAATGATGTCTCAGACAAGGGCTTAATCTCCAAGATATATAAAGAACCCATATGACTCAACATCAGGAAGACAAACAATCCAATTGAAAAATGGTCAAAGGACCTGAATAAACACTTTTCCAAGGAAGGCATACAGAGGGTCCATAAGCATATGAAAAAAATGTTCAACATCACTAGCTATCAGAGAGATGCAAATTAAAACAACAGTGAGATACCATCTCACATTTGTGAGAATGGTGATCATTAATAAATCAATAAACAAGTGCTGGCAAGGATGTGGAGAAAAGGGAGCCCTACTGCCCTGTTGGTGGGAATGCAGACTGGTGCAGCCACTGTGGAAAACATGGAATTTCCTAAAAAAAATCTAAAGATGGACTGCCTTTTGACCCAGTGATCCCACTGCTGGGATTATACCCTAAGAATCCTCAAACACCAACTCAAAAGAATCTATGCACCCCTATGTTCCCAAGCACTGGGAAAAGTCTAAGCGACCATCAGTAGATGAATTGATTGAAAAAACTGTACTACGTTTACACTTGAAATACCATGCAGCACAAAGATAGAAGGGATTGTTACCCTTTGCAAAAGCAGGAATGGACCTGGAGACTATTATGCTAAGAGAAATAAGCCAGGCAGTGAAAGACAAATATCATATGATCTGTCTGATAAGAGAAATCTAGTGAACAGAATAAACTAACAAGCAAAACAGAAACAGAGACATGGAAACAGGGAACAGACTGATAGCTTCCAGAGGAAAGGGTCGGGGTATGGTGGAAAGAAGGGGAAAGGATTAGTCAAAGAACATGTATGAATGACTCATGGACATGGACAATGGTCTTGGGATAGACTTGGGAGTGGGAGTGAGGTGGGCAGGACAGAGGATGGCAAGGGGGGAAAAGTTGCAACAACTGTAATAGAATAAACAAAATCAAAAAAAGAGATGTGCACTTCACTATATGCCCATTTTGGCAAAAACAGAAACAACCAAACCCTGTAAACATATATTGGGCCTCTCTTAGTTATACACATGCAGAAGTATTTAGGGATAATGTATACTGATATCTGTAACTTCCTATGAAATGTACCCAAAAATGAAATGGATTGAGTGGATAGAAGGATGAAAAGGTAGATAGATATGTGGAAAAGGAAATACAATACAACACAACAAAATGTTAATTGCAGGATGTAGGTGTTGGGTACAAAGGTGTTCACTATAAACTTCTTTCAATTTCTATGTTTGAGAATTTCCATAATCAAATGCTGGAAAGGCCACAACTATAGCTCACATTATGCATCATCATGGGTCAAGTTGGAGGTCTAAATATCTAAAATATTTTGGATCACATTGACAGAGGGGAAGGAACTCTGGGGACAATTAAATGTGCTGTATGGGGTGTGACTTCTGTGGGTTTTTTGTTTGTTTTTGTTTTAGAACTAGTCATGTGGCCCCACGCAATTACAGGGGCCTGGGAAGTCTATCTCAACTGCGTGCCCAGAAATGGAAATACTAGAGATATCAAATGCTCATTACTAATGACTTTTTAAATGAATGGTTAGATATCCTAAGGGGGAAGCCCCTTAGCTGCTTCCATCTCTGTGTGAATTGTCTTTGGCCATATTTTCTCTTCAAATTTCAGCTTCTTGCTGTGTTATTGGGCTCACCTTTTCCTCTTTCTTCTCCTGCCTACCACTTACTTGCTTGTTCATCTCTTGCATAAAAAGTGAATTCTATAAATTTATTTCTTCCAGGCTATGCCTAAAGAGCCTCAAGCCCTTGTTAGATCTGCAGATGAAGCTTGTTTTACCTAATTTTCCTTGAGAGTAATTTTATGGTTACTCACAGAGTAAATGCTACATCCCCAATCTCATGCTTTACCATGGTATCTGTAGCCGGTAGAAAGTGGGGGGTGGAATTTTCCTCTGTAACTGTTGATGGCAGCTGTGGGTTTGGTAGTTTGGCATGATGGTAAGAGCAGACAGACCACCTGGTTTAATCTCCAGTTATCTCACCTTCTGGTTCTGTGACTTGGGCAAATTGCTTCTGTGCATCAGAATCTTCATCTTTAAAATGGGGATGCTAATAATATTACCTCTTAGGGTTGCTATGAGAATTAAACGATTTAATTCATGAAAATGCTTAATTTCTAAGGGCTCAACAAATGGCAGCTATTATTATTACCAGCAGTAAGTAATTTCAGGAAGACTGCTTAACCTTCAGAACTGTATTATTTTTTCACCTGTAAAATAATCATCCTGAGGACACCAGCCACTGAATCAAACTACAGGTTCATGATCATTTTTTTCTTTCTGCTCACAGCACTGTGGGGAGAGTTATATGATCAATACATTTTGAGATTCTGTTCAGTTGGAAACCCAGAGAAGGCAGGGATTCTTCATAACTGCACAGCTCACAGTTGAGGGAGGTCACTGCTTGGTCAAGCCTTGATAATGATGGTGACTTAGGTGTTGGGCTTAGATTCTCTTTTTCCAAATGTCTTCTGGATTCAATCTGAAATAATGAACTAAAATGTTGGAAAGTTTGAACTTCTGGCCGAGATAGAGGCATAGGTGGACACACTGTACCTCCTCTCACAACCAAGATTAAGGACAACAAAAATATAGAACCAAGAAAACCCCATCCAGAACAAATAGAAAAGTGAATTGTATGGAAGTCCAATAACGATTCACCCAGACCAGTAAGAGGGGCGGAGTTGGTGGCTGGCGGAGAGGGGTCACCACAGGAAAGGGCAGTGGCTGGTGGTCCCAGGCAAATAGGTGGCGGTTGGCACACCCCAGGTGCATAGGTGGCAGTTACCAAGTGTGGGGAGGCAATGAGCAGACCAAGCAAGGTGCACCAGGCAGCTGACCATGATCACACATTCACCTGCAGATAAAGCAGTTGAAAACAGGCAGCAAGACAGACTACTCAATGTAGGGTCCCAGCACCAGGAAATAAAGTCTAAAAAGCACCAATTGAAAACACTTGTGGAGGCTGAGGTGCCGGGAGAGAATCCCCGCCTCACAGGAGAGTTCGTTGGAAAGACCCACGGGGTCCTAGAGCATACACAAGCCCATCCACAAGGAAATCAGCACCAGAAGGGCCCAATTTGCTTGGGGAAAGCGGCGGAAGGGACTGGAAACCGAGAGAGAGTGGAGCAAGTGCCATTGTTCCCTCTCAGACCCCACCCCCACAACCAGCATCACAACCCAGCAACTCGGTTGCCTTACCCTGGTGAACACCTAAGACTCCGCCCCTCACTATGAAACAGCTGTGACCAGAC
>PVKU01010502.1:0-51614 GCA_004027475.1 Anoura caudifer | reverse complement strand
CAAACTCACAGGTATTAACAACCAGACCTAAAACAAAAGCCAACTAAGCAAACCACTACAACAGGAGCAGAAACACAGAAATGGAGATCACATGGAGGGTTAGCAATAGGGGAGTGGGAAGAGGAGAGAGGGGGACAAGGTACATAGAACAAGTAGCACAGACGGTGGGTAGAAAATAGACAGGGGGAGGGCAAGAATAATGTGGGAAATGTAGAAGCTAAAGAACTTATGACACATGGGCATGAACTAAAGGGGCAGAATGTGGGTGGGAGGGGGTGTGCAGGGTGGAGGGGAATGAAGGGGGAAAATGGGACAACTGTAATAACATAATCAATAAAATATAATTTTAAAAAAGTTCTGTGTGCCATGTTAGAGTTCAAAAATCACTAAACTCTCTGGGCTTGATGTTATTTTGGATAGTGAGCCCATAGAAACTGCGAATCTATTATTTTCTTTGCATATCCTAAAAGCTGACATCAGTGAATGGTTGAAAAAACAAGTAAATTCATTACTAACTGGAAGCTGAATGTTGGTGCCTCTCTTTTGCGAAAACAGCCGCCTCACCTAAACTTTCCCAGAATTCCTAAGTAGAAGTAGTATCCACTAGTACAACCCATCTGTGTAGGAGGACAGGGATCTCCACCCCTACTCTGGCCAGGAAGTAACAGTGCTCACAGATGTTTTTTTTAATATTGAGGTGTCAGCTTGCTGAGATCAAAGCTTGGCTGTTCTGTGAGACTACATGTTGGAGAACCTTGGGGCAAGTTACTTTAACCTAAGTTCTGCTATTTTTCTGTAATAGTAGTAAACTCATAGAGTAAAACTAACTTAAATGCTGAATATTGAGTTCTTAGCACTGTGATACAACATTAGCTCTGATTATAACTTTAAGTTGTATTAGCCAGAAGAGATATTAATACCAGCTTCTGTGAGCCTACTCAAAATGGTCAGTGTAATCAAAACACTGAATGTTGCTAGATGGGATGACAGCTGCTGGAGCCTCTTGAAGAGTCGCGGGTAAGTCATTTATGTGACCTGATTAATTGAGAGGTAATGCATACTGACAAAAGGATTTGTGGTAGATGATGGCATTGGGATTTCTACAATTCAGTAAAAAGAATGGCTAAGATAACCATTTAGTAAGTGATGATATATTGCCATCTCTCCATGGCTAAGGTTCTGCTTCCCGCTCTGGCACTAGGCACTGGGTTGAATGGGACTTGTTCTAGCTGTAGGCCCACTAAATAACTACTGAAAGTCAGTGGGCCCAGGCTGTAATCTCAGGAGAGTAACAGAAATGGCTGTGTTGTTCAGGACTTTACAGAGAAACCGGTATGAATGTGGTAGAACACTGCACACTCAGACACCAGAGGTGAACTCTCACCGTAGATATCTGTTAGCATAGATAACATATATGTGTGTGTTTCCAATGTTTGCCGCACTTCATCATTGACAAGACAGACACACACACAAATGCACCTGTACACAGCACTCTCCCCTCGAGTGGTTCAGAAATATAGATGACTATATTCTCTAAAGAGCTCAAGTCAACGGTGTGTATTGTCTAAAGTATAAAGGATACTGTACTGCCTATTATACATTTATGATCCTTTTCCTGATTCTCATATTCATTTTTATTTAAGGTATGAAGAGTGAATATTAATTTTAAGATTCTAGACATGAGAGTAAAATCTGCTGGGCAGGGGAACTATGTGTTCTAATCCTTGCCCCTCTGGCTGGATAACCCTGGGCAAACTACTTACTCTGGCAACAGCTGCATTTCTCCATATTTAATGCAAATGGAAATGCGCTCACCTCAGATTTTATAGGAACTTTGTAGGGAGAAATGAGATCATGTAGGGAGCAAGAACTTGTAATGAATGAAAGGGCATATGTTGTACAACCCAAGATATATTGTAATTACATATGATTCTGTTTAAGAAGTAGTTACACATTTATCTGATGAACGGAAGCCACGGATTAGGCATGCATTTTTGTCAGTCACTGTAGGACATACAGGAAAACTAAGCTACAATATGGACATCAGAAGGTCCCAGATATTTTCTGAGCAGAAGAGTATCAGAAGACAAGTCGATTAAAAGATTATATAAATGTACTTTCTCCAGCAAACAGCTCCTTTTTTCCAACTCCTGCACTACATTCAGGGGTCAAACAGAGACTAAGAACTGGCTGGATTTTGCACTGTGGGGAAGTGATGAGTGTGTAGTTATGTGCTCTGTTGGCAGAGAAAGGTTTAAATTAGAAGGGAACAATTCGAGAGCTGGGCAAGTTGCTGGGACTGAGAAACTAAAGCATCGTTTAGAAAATCTGCCTAGATAATCAAGAGTTTATTCTGTTGTAACTAAACTTTTTAAATACACGTAATATTTAGGAACTGTGAGAAATTATTCTTCATCTCATGTGGCTCCCATTTGCCAAACTTAGTCCCCGTCATCTCATTAATTGCTCCACTAAAAGTAATTCCTGCTTTAGAGCAAGTAAAACGCAGTCTCTTGGGTCTAGAACCTTTTATTGCATTTACCTAGCATTCGCCCCCCACTATAGTAAACTCATAATTATTTTACAATAAGAACTAAAGCCTGTCGCAGAATGTGAAATGGATCTGCAGTGATGAATAGTTGCCTACACAGGGCTGCTCTGCATAGCGTCCTCGGACCATGCCCTGCCCACATCGCTGTGGGATACTTATGTCCTCTTACACCACCTGCGAAGGTGGTTCTAAAGAGCAGGGGGAGTTATGTATATTTTCTTTCAGACTTGCATATCATGAATGGTAATTCACTTTTAAAGGGTACCAGTAATTACCCACTTTTCTATTTTTTATACTAGACTATAAATTATAAAATTGTTTTTCTTTCAGTTACCTGGCCGGGCAACCAGTTTTGATAGTCAAGGATCCTGTTCCTCTCCCAAACCACCCTCCACACCATAATGCCTCCGGAATGACACTGTTGGCGTAAGGACCCAGGACCATGTGCTCATCAGATCAAAAAAAAAAAAAAAGTAAAAGGTTTGACTTCCAGATTTAAAATATGTCCTGGTAATGAACATACTTGATGTGTAATTTTCATTTACTTTTTTGGACATCTTCATATATTTTACTTGAAAACAGATAGTCCTTTACTTTCATAAGTCATTTTGTTCTTCTTGTCGTAATAGCTGTTAGCACAGAATGTTTTATTAAGTTGTAATTCTTTGCATAAGCAAAGAAATACCTTTTTAAAAAGAATCCATACTTATCTAAAATTTAGTATAGTTTATGCTGCCATTGTATAGACTAGTATATGTCATGTATGTGTGGTTTTGATTTTGTTACAACTATGTTCATTTCTCGTTATGCACATGTTTCTATAGAAACCTTAATGGAAATTTTGAATTTAATTTGCACAGCATTAAATCTTTGTGCAATCAAATTAGTGTTACTTTTCTGATAATATATTCTTTCATTCTCAGCAAACTGTTTCCTTGATGAGGTTTGGCTCTGCTAAACTCAAAATTTTTTCTCTCGAGCTTGTTGCTTAAAACATACAGATAATGCTATAATTTAAAGAACCATTGTGAATATAAATTTAAGAAGTAATGTTAGTAGCTGGAAAATGGAGGTTCAGCCATTTGGGCTACCATTTTATACTGTCTTAATGTTACATTAGTTCACACATCTGCCTCACTGTTTAACTGATGTTTTTAAAATTCTAGTAATCTTAATCTCAAATGTAGCAGTAGTATTCCTAAATGAATAGAATTAGAAGTCGTTCACTTTTTGTGTTTGTAAGGTTTTCAAGTACTGTGATGTGTATTCTGTGACGCGAAGCTGTCACGTAGGTCCTATGTTTCCGGCAGATGTCACTAGCAGACCCCAGAGGCACAGTGGAGGTCTGTGCTCACCGTTGCTGAGGTTGTGCGCGGTTAACAAGCGAGTCGTTAACACTGGGTGTTTTCTTTAAGAATGAATGACCTATTTTTCAGCAAAATATAGAAATATAGCATAAATAACATAATTTCAACATTTAATGAATATAAACCAATGATCTTGAAGGCCCAGACCACAGTCCTTCCATGAGAGGCATTTGCCTTAAATGAGGACCAAGGGCCAGGCTGCTGATGGTGAAAACTCTGCAAAAGTGTTTATGAGACACAGCTTTCTTTTGAATCAGGTTGACTTTCTGTTGTATTATTTCTGGGCCCTGTTAGAAAGTATCCATGTTGAATAACCCCAACCTTAATTTTGAGATTTGTACTGTGCATACTGCATATTTCAAGTTTATCCCAAAATAAGAGGTTAAAAGAACAAAACAAAAAGGCAAGAAAATCTGTACTTAGAATATAATAACATCATGACTATGAGAAATTGTTATCAGCAAATATAAAAATTTTATGTTAGTAAAATCCCATATTTCTAAATACTAACATATAAAAAGTTTTAAAAACCTTGAAATTTTGTTTATTGGAATCTCTCATAATGATGGCTTTACAGTTCATTAAGATGTAATTTATACATTTAACATTATAAAGGAACACACAATTCCCTAAAATTGTTCAAATGTTGTTACCATCCTAATAAAAACTAGTATTCCTAGCTTAACTTTCTAATTAAAAATAATGAAAAGTAGCCAGTTTCGAAAATACCTGGCTACCTTATCTAGCCTAAAAGAACCATTGCTGTAGACAGAATCACTGGATATGATGCTTCCGTTTTGGAATATTTTCTTTTTTACTGGAAAATAACAATTATCAAGTGGAAGGACAAAGTTATGCTTTTAATAAAATGATGTTTTTTCAGGCAGTTGTTTTGACAGTAGATATAGCTGCAGCTTACAATTAATTAGTAAATATATGCGTATTTCTTGAGTGTGTGTAATGACTATTTTCATCTGTAAACATATTTGTAGGACTTTATATTTATTCTTAAAGCTCATGTTTTTCTTTGTATAGTACAGAGAAAAAGCCAATGTTTGTAATGAAAAAATGCAAATAGTCAGCCAACCAGGAGACTTTAATGTGGGGATTGTAGATTAAAATAAGTTTTTAAGGTTTTTTAAAAAAATGTTTCCTAGGTATTGTAATACATTTAGCATGCCAGAGTACTTGTTAATCCTGTGAGAGAGACTAAGGAGAGAAAAATCACCTCACCACAAGTCATTTTTTCATGCAGTACATGAGAGGTTTACACTCATTGATAAAGCATGATCATTTCAAATGCTAGTTCACATTATAAAATGCAATTCTGCCACTTTTTAATACAACACGTGCTCACTCTGCACAGCCACACATTCATGCAAACGTAACTCACCCTCTTTCTACTCGCGATTGAAGATGGAATGTGTTTAATTTCAATATTTAAAATAAGTTTTGATATTACAGATTTCCTCCCCTAATTTGTGGGGGACAGCACATTTTAATGACAGCTCTGACACAGTATGAAGTTGCAGCTTAGATATATAATGAATACCTATTTCAGGGATTTATTCACGGACTTGCCAAATGCAGGTCTAGGAACAAGGAGCCAATGTTGATCCATTAGCATAACAACATCGATGTTCTTTTCTGGTTGTGTATGAATGTATGAATGAATGTATGTGTGTATGTATTCTACCTGATTCACTAAGTAATCAGGAGAATGAGGAAACTGAATACGAAAGAAGCATTAGTGTTTGTGGAGTACTAATCTCAGAAAAGTCTGAACAACTGACTTTTTTTACTTCATTTTTTTACACTGGTTTCTTAAAATTATTTTTCTTGACAATTTAAAATTGTTTATTTGGGGGGGTGTCAGGCCAGCCCTGTTTCTGGTACTTTATTCACATGTAAAACTCATGATATGCATACATTCACTGTTGAGTACAAATTTCATGAGGACATTGCCAGGGAACAAGACACAGGAAGGAGTAGCCAAGTACCCTCTTTCTTATGCAGCTTTGGAGAGTGTGTGCCTGTTCTAGTTACTGCAGGGAGATCACAACTGATCAATACTGACTCAGGTTTTAGAAAAAAGCAAATATATTTGAGCTTACTTGGTTGTGATATTTAATTGACATTTTCACCTGTGTTTATTCTCCTGTAATGTTTATCATTTTAAAATTTTGTACACTTGGTAAAGAACTATCAGTGTCGTAAGGCTTTCATTTGATGATTGACTGTTTCAAAAGTGAAAAAGCCAAACTTCCACTCCTTTTTCAACTTTTACTACCCATAAAACGAAACACAAGTTATTTCACAGTGAGTTACCAAACAGCCAAAGACTATTACAAATAAAGGGACACAAAATCTTCATATTGAACACATGGCCATTTCTTTACTCCTTTAAAAAGTATTTAATATTATCTCAGAATGAATATTTTTATAGAATGGAGCCCCATCTGAAATTTTTTTGCTACCTTAGTTGTGATTATGACCATTTGATAAGGATTTAAGAAAGTCATTCAACCTCTACTAAATCTAAGTGAAAATGCGGAGATCTGTTTTCTTCACAACTCTGGTTGTTCCAAGGTACTTTAATTGATCTAAACTTTTATAGTTTTTAAGCTAAGGATTTATTGCTGCCAATAAGGAATGATACAAAAAGCATGGAATATAAAATAATTTAGAGTAACAATCTACATAAATAAATGATAAACAGATGTGTTAAAGCATATGGAAACAAATATTTGAATGTAAAACCAAAACTCCTTTTTATTTTAACTTTTAGTGAAAAGTGAATCCTCTAATACTATCAGAACAAACCCCATGACACAGTGTTTTAATAGTTACTCAGTGACATGGCTCAGGATGCGATTCATCTGAACCTACTCTGGTCCATTATGTAAAAGAAAATAGTGAGTTTGTATTTTACGTGTGAAATGGCGCTAATTAAAGCAAATGTTGTTTCTAATGCTTTATTCAATGATACTCTTCTAAGTAAGAATTTTCTGCTTCATTAAAAGACTTTTCCTACATTTACTCAATCTTAGGTTATTTAGAGTGAATGGTAACTTAATAAAAGATGCTTCAGTAACACTTGTCTTCTGCCATTAACAGTTTACCAAAAATATGTGTATTTGAACAGTGGCATTTAACTAATATTCAGTTCAAGTGTTTTCTCATGAAAGTAACAACTGTTTATATTTTTGCCCTTTTCATCATGAAGCTAAGTAACCAGGGTTGAATTTGCTGAGTTGACAACATCATGCTATAGAAACTTAAAAAAGAAATCACTAAAGTTTGAGATGGGATTTAAGGATTTATTGAATGCCAACACTTTGAATACTAAAAATGATGATAAAAAAGAAGATATTTAAAAGAAAAGATAGGCATCTTCATGCCTGAAATAATCTAAATATACTCCTACAAAGAGAAATTGATTAGAATAATCCTGTTTTTATCTATACTGACACTGAAGTGACTCTTGCTACTGATAGATCTAGAGATGCAGATATTTATGTGGAAACAGTTTCATCTCAAACTAACAATTACTTCTGAGCTCACCTGGATCATGAGTATCCTCTCCAAAGAGCAAATATGCCTGACCTTGTCATAAAAGGTAAAAATAGACCATTTTCTTTGAAAATTTTGTTGCAAATTGCATTTGCTATGCACAGAATCCCTATTTACTGTATAGGGTAGTGATTTAAATTATTCAATTTCATCTTGTTGTTTCCTCAAAAACAATTTTTGGAAAACAATGCATGTTACAGAAATGAGTCAAAATTGTTAAGAGAAATAAGTCTCAATGTTGGAAAGTTAATGCATTGGATTTTTGTCTTTGGTCTTTCAAAAAAACATTTCCCCATCTGAACATCAATACGTGAAATTGTGTTTGACCATGATTTTGCTGTAGAATAGTTTGTGAACCAAAAAAAAAAAGGAAAACTCCTATATCCCTAAGGCTATGTAAAAACTGGCCACAGAATCATTCTCTATAGAAAGTGCATGGTTTATTCTGTTTATGTAGACAATTTTGTGGGGTTTTTTATATTTTTGTTTTTTCTCTAGAAAGACCATCTAAGCTTTCCATTTAAAAAACATGGTAATCCCCAGTGTGAATAGCATCATTAATTCTATTACTGTATAAGAAAGAATCAGGTAGACCAACTTTAAGATACAAATTATTTTTTATTTATAATGTTTTATAAACAAAAAGTTCAACCCAAGTTCATATCACTCACATTTTTATTGACCCTTCCAACTGAAAGATATGATTGAGTTAATCTGCAAAACTTGGATAAATTATGGGACTCACTGACGTGAGACCTTCATTTGATCATGAAGAAAAGAACTGCCTCACATTGTAAATGTGATGATTTCAATAATGAATAGTCTACAATATTTTCCAATTATTCTAAACTGACAGCAACTATGAAAATTCTTCATTTTATACATGACATTGAATAATTTGGATCCATCATATTTAATTAATCCTGCTTTGTATCCTTCAGTTATTGTTCATAAGGTGACTTTTTAACTGAACTTTGTGGTGTAATGTGGAGCCATTGTTCAAATCTATATCTTTGACTTCCGTGTTACAGACCAGAAATTTTAAAATCTTTTGAAATTTGTGTTTCTGGCTTTTGTACTTGGTAACCAGCCATTTGTGAAACTTGACAGCATATAATTGTATTACTGAGAACAAATGTTTTGCAACCACCTTTAAAAGATGTTACACATTTCAGTATTTTTACAGTGTCTTTAGAATGTATGAATATACTTGTCAGGTTCAGATGAATTATGTAACAATGAAACCTCAAAGCTGTTATGAAGTGTACAGTTTATGATCACTTTTGTAAAAGAAAATGGAAAAGCACTTGAAATATAATTTTATGGTTTCATATGTATTTTGAAAAATAAATAAAGTGATTATAAATTATTTTTGTTTTTCTTTGAAGAAAATACCTTTTCCGTATTTAATTTTGAGACCTCCATGTGTCTACGTGTTTCTTTAATAGTCATCATTTTTGGCATTCATTAGAAAGCAGTGTAATTCATTTATCAATATTTCAACAATTCAATCAGCTGCATACATCTTAAAAATTTCACTTAATACATACCATTTTTTTCACAAAATTATTTAATATCCTGGATACATTCCATTCAGGGGTAATTAAACAATCATTTTTCAAGTATTAAAAGAGATAAATACCACGTATACATGTTAGCTGCATTTGTTTCAGCTGGAAAACGTCCCTATATATTATATACCCTAGCAGGTGATCAAGTATTTGGAGTATACCAGTTATTTTTGTTTGTTTCTGTTTTGCCTCAGATTTTCAAAAATATTTTCATAAAGAATGTTTGTAACAATTAGTTTTAGGCAGTCAACACAGTGCTGACTCAAAAGAAATTATAATCATTGAAAAACCAGATAGATGTTCTTTACCTAGAGTCGTTGTTTTAAAAGAAATACAACGTAAAAAAGCGAGTAAATAAGTCCGTACAGAATGCAGGGTGAGGACGAGCCACTGATCTGACCTGTCCATCCGTGCTTCTGTCCTTACATCCGAAAAGTGTGAGGAACCTGACTGAAATCGGTTTCTTCAGAAAACAAATGGCCCCTTCCTGTTAGTATTCTATTTTTCTTTTTAATTCAGACAAATTCTTCATATCACCACATTTCAAGCTGTTCTCCATTCTGTAACGCAAAAGGCATAATATGAGGTTATAATCTGTGAAGACAATGTATCTAATATATGTGAATATGTAGAAAGAAAATATGTGAAAAATATAAAGCAAAATGCAATTAAAAGTCAACCAACTCTTGAAAAGTATTAGTTGTTATCTTGACAATTTTCTAGGTAATTTTGGACTGTAACCACTGGTATATCTGAATTTGAAAGCATCCAATTCATGGATGAGTTATTTATGCTATTGCTTTAAATTCCTTTTTGTGCTATATTTGAGCAGTATTTCTCCTAGTCACTCTCATAAAATAATACAGAACAAAGGGAAGTCATGCCCATTAATGTCTACAGAGAATAAAACTGAAAGTTTGAACAGTAACCATAAAAAGGACACTTGACAGTTTTCGTTCTTTAAGCCCACTTTTCCTCCAAATGAAAAAAAAGAATCCAAAGTTCCACATGTGAGTATAAATTATGTGAACAGAATCCATTGTTTAGCTTGTGTGTATTTTTACAATCAAGTTTTTTTTTCTTTGATAAGTTTCTAGACATATATGACTGAAAATTTTACCTTAAATAAGAATCAAGACCTGAGTCAGTGATGGAAACTCCAACCAGAAAGTAAAAGAACTCACAGTGAGGATCATACTGAGAACGCAAGACACGAAAAAGCCACCAAATTACTCAGCTCCTGGAGGCATCACTCACACTATAGCCCATGTCAGTGATACCTCCCGGAGCTCACACATCCTACCCCCTCACCTCAGTGAGTAACAAGGCAGAAACAGCACTGACAGCTACAGAGTTATCTCCACCAGAAGTTGGAACTGAAAGGTAGAGTCAAGAATAGTACACCACAAAACCTCTGTGATGTACTATTATGACTATTTTAAGAAGGAGAAATTGAGGCTCAGGTGGATTAAGGGAATATAAATGTAGTTAATAGAGCACAGCTTTGATCACATGATGAACTCATTCCAAAGTCTGGGTTCTGGTCTCTACAGGTCATGAAATATGAAAGCTAATATTTATACAATTTCAAAATACTCTCACATATGTGCATTTTATCATGCCCATTTTATAGAGTTGGTGATTGTGGTTAAATGAAAGCCCAAGATCGTGTAATAGCTGGTGGGACCAGGCCTCAAACCTATGTCTCTGGCCCTCAAACTGCATTCACAACTTATTACCTGATGTTTTGTCAGTGGAACATACTAAATATGCTATGAAACAAGGAAGAACTTACTGGCTTTTGTGCTTCTTTAGATAAATCACCCAGATGAAAGATATATGAACTTCATCAACCTTCACTCATCTACAAATTGAGATCAGTTATAGCTGCCTGATCTATCAATTAGTTAATGTATGTTTCATTTATTTAATATATAAACGACTTTGCCAGTAGTAGTTACTAGTTTTGAGGGGGGGTTGTTTTAACCAACACCACTCCCATCAATAACACCTGAAATCCATGGATGGGATAAGCATCTTTAAAAAGCCATAAGATAGGTGTATATACAAGTTTCTAAGAAGGTAGTTAAGATACCAAATTGATTCTGACCTAAACAAAAATAATTTTTAAGGCAAATTATATCTCATTTTTAAATTATTTTTCCATTGCCACCATTCTAGCTCTGGCTGTGAAACCTCTTTGCATTTTATAAATCTTGCCAAATGATTACAAAACCTCCTAATTCTTCTCATTGAAGTCAGTCTCAATTTAGGCTGCTTCCATATCTTGACTATTGTAAATAATGCTGCAGTGATCACAGGGGTGCTTGTGTCTCTTCAAATTAGGGTTTTTGTTTTCTCCAAACACCCAGAAATGACATTGCTGGATCATATGGTAGGCTGCAATAATTTATATTCCCACCAACGTGTCTAAAGTTCCCTTTTCTCCTCCTCCTCACAAACACTTGTTATTTATTGTCTCTTTGATAATAGCCATTCTAACAAGTGAGAGGTTATCTGATTGTGGTTTTGATTTGCATTCCTTTGATATTGGTGAATGAAAATGCCTTGTTTTACTGATCTTTTCCTTTGGGTTTTTATATATCAGTCTCAAAAATTGAGAGCTGAATTCTCTTGCAAAGTTAAGAAAAGAAGAATTTGAACTTAACAGGAGGTAAGTGATAGATTGGAGCCAACAAAACTGGGAACTCTAGGGAAAGGTGTCAAAAGAGAAACTTCTGGTGACAACAAAACCTAGAAAGGGCAACAGAGAACACAATGCCTAATGGGATTTTAAGATTCGGTTGTGACCACTCCCTAACATTACTTCTTCTATAAAGCCTTCATTGTTCACATTGACATTTGTGCAAGCAGACAGATCCTGTGGGGGACTTGGAAAGGTGCTAAGTTCTGTGTGAGGGTGATGGGCGGGGAGAGGACAGAGCACACGGTGATGTAGGAGAGGGGTAGAGGGATCTCACTGCCATTTCCGTCACATTTTGATGCATAGAAAGGTTAAAAGTAGATAAAACTGACTTTCAGGGCAGTGTGTTATGGTGTGATTGGTTTCTTCTTTGTATGTATTGTAAGTACATTTCACATACGTTTCACATAGAGAGAGAGTACATTTTACAATAAATGCCAATGATCTTCTAATAAGGAAAAATAAAAGACAAATACTTTAGTCATTAGTTCATTCAATAAAATTCTACTGAGCAGCTACTCTGTCAGCTATTTTTCTTGAGATGTAAATTTTATCAATGATCAAAAATACAAAAATAGGCCATGGTAGGGTAGCTCAGCTGGTTGAAGCATCCTCCCCATAATACCAACATTGCAGGTTTGATTACCTGGTCTGGGCACATACAAGAGTCAACAAATGAATGCATAAATAGGTAGAGCAAGGAATCAATATTTCTCTTTCTCTTTCTACATATATATCTCCTTTCATCTCTCTGTAAAAATCAATAATGGAAATTTTTTAAATACAAAAATAATCAAAATCTGTGATCTTATGGTGATTAAATTTTAGTCAAAATCAGACAATGGAAGGGTGGGGGCAACTTCTGCTGGGAAAGGTTAAGAGATATATTAGAAGTGAGGGATTTAAGACAGAACACAAGAGCTGTAAAAGCAGAAGAATGGAACTGTATTTGGTGAAGAAAGTAGGATCAAGAAAAATTTTAATTTGTTTTCAATTGGGAAAAACAACATCATACTTTTGTGTTATTGGAAATAACAATATAAATTATAAAAACATAATACAAGAAAGGGGGTGCAGATTTTGGGAGCGATGTCTTCACTGAGTGAGAGGAGCTGCAGTCAAAGGCACCAGTAGAAGAATCCACTTGAATCAGGTGCACGGGCAGTTCATGCATCAATGTGTTGTCAGAGCTTTTAGCTACAGGTGTTACTAGCTTGGTAGATGTGGTGGTGGGATCTGGGGAAGCTCTCCTTTGAATACTTCAGTGTTCTCAGTGGAGAAGGAAGTGAGGAAGTGAGCTGAGAGGGAAGGCCAGAGGGGAAGTATGCAAAGTCAGAGGAAGGAAGAGGTGAGAAAATCTGCCAGGAGAGTGGAAGATGAGCAGCATGGGGAAAATGTACTATGATTGCTGGGCAGAATTAATCTACTTTGAGGTTTGCAGCCCCGAATTTAAAGTAGGAATTATTTATTTTTCTCTAATTATGCTCAGCTTTGGAGGTACAGACACAAAATTTTGGTGCAATAGGAATAATAGAGGAAGTAAGCTGGAAAAATAGGATCTAGTAACCCAAGAGCAGGGCATGAAATTGAGAAAATAGAAGGGTTGCAGTATGTATATCTTTAACAAGGAAATAAAATTGTAAGTCACAATAAAGATGAAATAATTGCAGTTTTTATTAAGTTTATTGGGATGACATTGGTTAATAAAATTATATAGGCTTCAAGTGTACCATTCTATGATACATCCTCTGTGTATTGCACTGCATGTTCACCACCCAAATTCAAATATCCTTCCACTTCCTTATAGTTGATGCCCTTCATGCTTTGACTACCCCTTCACCCCCCTTTCCCTCTGGTAACCACCATATTGTTGTCTGTGTCTATGAGTTTTGTATGTTTGTTTATCTTATTTGTTCATTTGTTACTGTCAGTTTTATATCCCACATAGTGAAATCAAATGGTTCTTGACTTTTTCTGTCTGACTTATTCTGCTTAGCATGATGCTCTCAAGTTTTATCCATGTTGTTGCAAATGTCAGTATTCATCTTTTCTTCTGGTTGATTAGTATTCCATTGTATATATGTACCACATCTTCTTTACCTAGTCATCTACTGAAGGACACTTCAGTTGTTTCTATGTCTTGGTCACAGTGAATAATGCTGCAGTGAGCCTAGGGGTGCATATATCTTTGGGAATAGATGTTTTCAAATTTTTCAGGTAGATGCCCAGAAGACAGGTTGCTGGGTCATATAGTAACTCTATTCTTAATTTTTGAGGTACCTCCATACCCTTTTCCACAGTGGCTGTACCAGATTACATTCCCGTAAGCAGTGAATGAGGGTTTCTTTTCTCCACAACTTCTCCAACACTTGTTATTATTTTTCTTATTGATAATACACAAGAAGGTGGAATCTCCTTGTAATTTAGGTTTGTACTTCCCTAATAGCTAGCAAAGCTGAGCATCTTTTCATATGTATCTGTTGGCCATTTTTATGTCTCTTGGGAGATGTCTGTTCATGTCCTCTGCCCATTTTTAATTGAATTGTTCATTTTTTTGTTGTTGTTGTTATATGACTTCCTTATATACTTTGCAGTTTTTAAAGTGTAGTAAACAGGCTGATTTAAAGTCATCTATTCACTTTTTGTCATGCATGTTTTTGAAAATCTATTCAAGTAAACAAAACTTAGACCCCACCATTATGAAACTTAAGTTGAGGGTAGGAAGAGATTTGAATCAATAATTCTAACTGAGACATGACACTTTTTAAAAATGTGCAACAGTTATACCTGACTAAGTCTGTTGGAGCTTGGTCAATGGAGATTTCATTGGAAGAAAGATTATTTTAGTTGAGACGTGAAGAATGAGATGGTGTAAGGGGGGGTGTGTGGAAACAGAGAATACTGCCTGTGGGAGGACCCTGAGTATATTAGGAGGAATGAAAGATGCTGACTGTATATGGGACAAAAAGATTGGCAGAGTGAGGAGCAGGACAAGATGAGGCTGGAGAGATGGCTAGGTAGGAACCAGCTTATGTAGTAGTATGAGCACTAATCACTTGGACTTTCTAATAAGAGAATGGGATGCCTGTAGACAGGAGAGTTTCTGGTTTACATTTTTTAAATATTGAAAGAACAGATGGGAAGGGTGTAAGAGGGGAATTGAGAGAACACTGAAGAGGGGTTTTGGTGGAGGAAGGGAGATTCAAAAATATTTTCCACATACTCAGTTGGAGGTGACTGAAACATCTAAATGTCAATGGTAAGCAGTCCAAATTATTTGCTGAGAGTGAGAAGGAAGTAAGGTCTTTAAGGGTAGAGGGGAAAATTCTGAAATAGTTATTGAAGAACACAAGGAATTATATTAGTTGATGTTGAAGTTGATGGGCTAAAGCATAAAAATCAGACAATTATGCCACAACATGGATGGGCCTTCAGGGCATTATGCTAAATGAAATAAGTCAGAGAAAGAGAAATACTGTAGGATCTCATTTATATGTGGAATCTAAAACCATTGAACTCAGAGAAGCAGATAGTAGAATGCTGGTTGCCAGGGCCAGGGTTGGGGGTGGGGAGAGTGGGAAGATGTTGGTGAATGGGTACAGACTTCCACCTATAGGATGGATAAGTTCCAGGGATCTAACGGACAACATGATGACTATAGTTAACAACACTATATTGTTTACTTAAAAGTTGCTATGAAACTAGAGCTTTAATGTTCTCACATTAAACATAATAACAAAATGGTAGTTATGTAAGGTAAATGATGTGTTAACTAGCCTTTTGGAGTAAATATTTCATAATATCTACATGTATCAAATTGGTATAGTATACATCTCAAACTTGGACAACATTATGTCAATTGTATCTCAATAAAATGGGGGAAGATTATGCCAACAGGCTATATAAGCTGATAAGAAATATAAAAATTGTGGCCTTAAGTGGAATCCATGAATTGGAAATTTTAAGGTGGAAAAGGTGCAGGATGCACACACAGAGGTGAGAATCTCAGGTGGATCAGATAACGCCATTTTAGGCAGGTGGCCAAAGCAAAGTAGCCTAAGTGTTTCATAGGATCTGACCTAGAAATGAATGAGAGCAAGTGAGCAACCACTGCTTAAGATGTACCAGAAGGAGGGAGGTCAGGTTAAGGCAAACTTGTGGAAGAAGCCAAAACACACACTAATTTGCAGATCATGCCTCAGGAATAGCAAATGGCTCAGACAATAGAGTTTAGGGGAGTATAAAAGGTGTGAGAGGCTGGATCAGTGAAGAAGCCCAAGAGTATAGTGAGAATGTGCACTTGGGAGAGGTTGAAAATGACTGGAGTGTCTGAAAACCACAAGAAGGCCAAGCAGCAGATTTCACTTCAGTGGTTCCTGGAAGGCGATGGGCTCACAGCTTCCCAGGGTTGCTGAAGTTGGGAAAAGATGCCCCATGTTTTGTGATGGGACAGGTGGCAAGCCTTCTTCAGCTCTTCAGGTGACAGCTGTGGGAAGTTCCTAGGGAATGTTTCTTTTATTAAATTGTATTATTCAACAGCTCAACTGCTCTTCAATTCACTGAAAAAGTTAATAGTTTTTCCCCCCCAAAAAGAAAGATTAATGGCTTTTGGGGGGAGCGTGAGTCACTTCATCCCCAAGGACCACCCCCATGCCCTGTGGGCTGATCTAGAAAGCACGCTCTCTACTGTCAAGTATGTATTTTCATTTTCTGCTGCTTGATGACACTTAATTTTAAATAAAGGGGTATGTTTCTCTCCATAAATGGAGATTCTTTTGCTGAGGTATTGTACAGTCTCGAACTAATTAATTCTCATATTCTGAGTTGTTTTTGATAAAAGTCAACTTATGCCACCCATTTGGCTAAGTGAATCATCCTCATACTCTCGTAAGTCACGTCTATATCATGAGAACAGTGACTAAGCACTTCAGAATCTCTGCATGTAACGCTGTTTGTTCCGGCTGTCCATTAAGTGCCACGAGTGTGGAAGGCGGCCTATGCAGGCTCTGTTCTGAGCTACTCGGTGTGAGCAGCACCAAAAGAAAGTTTCAACCAAATTTTTATCACCTGAGCTACTGCTCTGAATCTCTCCCTTATCTGTACATCAGAGGACAATTTGGGACAATTTAAGAATAAAACAAGAAGTTTTGCTTTAAGCTCTCTCTCTCTCCCTCTCTTTTTTAACCAAAAGTGCTAAGCAGACCCCCAGGAGATAAATGACACTTCATCCTGGCTTCTCATTCCCCAAATTTTAAAACTCATCCCAAATAGTAGGTATTCCTTTTATTACATGGGAGAAAGACTGAGCGCAAGATGCCTCCAAAATACCAAACTGAGAATGTGCCACATCCAAAACTTCAAAAGACCATGAACCTTCCTTTGCTTTCTGCATTTGGTAATCCCATTTCTTCTCTTAGGAAAGCTAGTAAAATTAGTAATCCTAACAGACATGGAGTGCTTACTGAGAACCATTTATCAGTACTGACTATATTTTTGATAGGGGCATTGATAACTCCAGTTTACTAACAGATGAAGAAACTGAGCTATGGAACATTTCAGTAGCCTTCCCTGAATCACACACTATAAATCACAGGGTCAGGTGTTTATTCCAGAAGTCTAACTCCAAGGACTCATACACCAAAACCTGCACTCCACCTCCTTAAGAAGGCTGAAAGAAGGCGTGGACTGAAATGGCAGGCAGCTACCTTTCCACCCGGAGGATAAGATTCTGTTCTATTGACTCTATATCTCTTTCTATGTTTAATGTAATGATTATAACCCCTAGCAGACAAAACATTTCATGTTCTGAAGTAAAATTTATAGCATGCAATAAAAGACCAACTCAGCAGCCTTGGGCTGTCTAAACCCTGCTCATTCCAAACAAAGATTTGGCCCCTGACCAATTCCTGCAAGGCAATCTCTGAGCCCATGGAATATTATGCCTGAAAAGAGTGTCTTTCTTTACCTGTGGCTTTGGGTCACAGCAGATATTTTATGTTAACAAAGTGATGTACAATGGGAGTTTGGGGCTGCACAGTTTCGATTTGATCTTGGAGTTGCTGGAGACTGAGGAAGGTCAGCTATATGGACATTGCATAACTACATGACTGACCCCCAGTAAAAAACCCTGGAAGCCACAGTTTAAGTGAGCTTCCCTGGTTGGCAACACTTCATACACGTTGTGGCCGGGAGAATCGAACACTGTCCGTGTGACTCCTCTCAGAGAATACAGCAGAGAGCTTGTGCCCATCCCTCTGGACACTGCCCTACACACGCAAGATATTTAATGTAACATAAAAGAATACATGAAAGGGAAGTTATTTGTTTTAACATAATAGATCTTTAAATATGGAGTTGTGTGGGCATGACTGTAATAAATACTGTAGTCAGATGCTTGGACTTAGACCTAAAGCCAAATGGCAACATTTATCATCAGAAGCATGATTTTTCTAAAATGGTTAACAACTTTTGGTGAATTTCCAAACAACGTATAATCTTCCCTCTGCCCTATTGCTGGAAAATTAAATACGTTTCAACACTATACAAAAAATACTTTGTGTTTGTATATAAAATGGAGGTAAGCTCCAGGTTCAGGTATTTGTGGGTAGATTTGTATCTACCTGGCTGTTCTGTGGATCCATTAAAAGTCCTGCATGATGCTAGACAATCCTTCCTTGTGAAGCCTGAATATTTCAGGACAATGGGATCCCTGGCCTTTCCTCATTAAATGACATAGGACGATGGCATCCACAAACAACTCCTTGGGAGCAGCGTCGCTCCTGTTCCCAACTACTGCTCCAATGACGTTACTTCTTTCTCTATGCTTTAAGCCCCGTGTGGCATTTCTAAACTTGCTCCTGTTGGTTGCTAGGTCCTAATCCCTTCTTAAGTAACCAGAAAATGGGGCTCACGGCAGTTTTCACGCAGACGTTCATACAACCAGTGGCATAACAGGCACGGTAGGACAATATTTTTAGATGTTTACCAGTGTTGTTTTTTCCTTTCTCCTTGGAATTTACTTTTTCTCACCTCTTTCTTCTTCTGCTTTCCACAGTCAAAACAGTTAGATTTTCAACGGTCATTTTTCTCAGGGGAGCAACATGACAGAAGAAAAAAGTTTCTTCCTAACGTTTTTGTTTCAAAAACCAATACTCATTGGGGCACAGAGATGACTTAGTCAAATTAAGGCAGCACTTTGCTCCACTTCAACTCCCGTGAGATGAGAACACATTTTCATTGTCTGGATGGTGGCGAGCTGAGCCAGGATGAGCAGTCCTGACGTGAATGAATCATATGGACAGGAATGAGAGATTTTTAAATCAAAGGATCATTCTCAGGGAGCCGTTTATTTAAGGACCTGGCATCCATAAAAAATTTTTTAAAAAAAGCTGACCTTCGCAGTCACACTGAAGCGAGCACCACCCACCACTCGACCCCACTGGTTAAGCTCCCTACTGATTACAAGACTTCCCTCTGACCGCAGCCAATGCTAAACTGAGTGCACCGAGCAGGGAGTGATGTCTGTCAATGCTGCAGTGCTACTTGGACCCTTACTGGTGTAATCTAACTGCTACTGACTCATGTGGATCTATTGGCAATATCCCAGGATGGAAGATGGGGCAGAGATTGGATTTGTGATAGAACTGAGTTGAGAAAAAGTCACTGTAGTGGGTTTGAGTGGAGATGTAGCTCAAGATCTTTATTCTAAGCTGATCAATGGCCTAATACACATTCATTCATTAGGCTAGCAGAATCAAAGCCAACTCAAGTGTGGAGTCACCTCAACTTAGAAACAAAGGAAGATGGTCACCTCATTTCTTCAAATAGGAAAGAAAGTGGTTTGGCTGTTCAAGGATGACATTTTTGTTTTGTTTGTTTGCCTATTTGTTTGGTGCGAGGAAGCAATGCATACAAGAAGTCGTGATTGGGTTTTTTGTTTTGTTTTGTTTTGATTTTATATTTGTTGTTTTAGTTTGGTGTTAGAAGTACACAAATATTGATGGCAGATGGCTCAGCTGCTTTCTGTGGATGTGGGTGCTCCATAGGGTCTTCCCTGCATGTGCAGCCCTGTGCAAAACTGAGCTCCTATGGGCTACTGAGCCATCACCTTCCAAAGGACAATGGACTGCACATGGGCACACATGGCTGCTTCACGTAGTCCAGATTTCCCCTCACCTCCCTTCACTCCCCCTCGTGCTCCCTTTCTCCTCTTTCCCAGTCTCCATCTTGGCAACTTCCTTACATTCTAGAAGTACAAGATTAGAAGTTGCTGCAGTGGCTCTTGTTCTGTAATAAACTGGTTTTTGACATAATTTGCCAATAGAACTCCCACCCCCAAACGCAGCAGTCTGAGTGCCTCACAAGGTCCCCAAAGTCCCCCCATCAGAACATACGGGGCATATGCTCAGTGAACCACTTGCTCATGAAGAGATTCTGAAAGCAACTGGAATTACATTGGGCAACTGGATTACATGTGTTTACAGAACAAGACTGGAATAACTTAATATGTATTAAGATAATTTTTTATTAATAATTATGTTTCAAACTTAAAGGTATTTTAAGACTTGGTTGTACTGACCTGTCTAATGCAATGACAGTATCACATTAAGAAAGCAAACATAATTTTTCTAGGCATATCAACACTTGGGAGCTAGAAAGCCTGGCTGCTGGCCCTGATGCTGTTGGTCTCCCACCCCAGTGGATGCCAGTGCTGTCCGAACTCAGGTTATACCATGTTCTTGGTGTTTTTTGGCCTCAGGACTCAGAGGGGGTAGGCCCCAGGAAGCCAGGATTCACAGTCATGGGTACATGTTCGCACAGAGTTTTTGGTTTGAGGTTTTGTTTTGGGGAGAGGGGCAGGCTGGTGTTTTGTGTTTGAGTTTTATGCTCCTCCAGCAGATTGAAGCAAAAGTGTGTACGTGTAATAGAGAAGGTACCTGCCAGGTCCTTCTGGGCTTTGCTTCCCAGATTGAAACTCTGGGGTATGTCTGCTGAGTACAGTATAGGGAACAGAAAAGGGGTGTAGCTGCCAATCTCCAGGTGACACCCCCATCCTCTCTTCCTAACTACTGGACACCACAACCATTTCTGCGAAGCATACTGAGAGTTTTAGGTCTGCTGAGGTTGCCATAACAAAATACCACAGACTGGGTGACTTAAGCCACAAAGTTTTATTTTCTTACAGCTCTGAAGGATAGAAATCCAAGACTAAGGTGCCAGCTGGGTTAGTTTCTGGCTAGGCTTCTCTTCCTGACTTGCAGATGGCCACCTTCTCACTGTGTTTGTATATGACCTTTCCTTTGTGGACACAGAGACAGAGAAAGAGAAAGAGATTTCTGGCATCTCTTCCTCTTATAAAGACACTAGTCCTATTGGATTAAAGATCTCCCCTATTACTTCATTTAATGTTAATTAACTCCTTAAAGGCTCTATATTTATCCACATAAAGCAACATTAGGGGTTAAGACTTCAACATATGAATTGGGGTGGTGGGAGAGCATAATTCAGTCCATGGAGTAAGTATGGGGTTAAAGCAATGATTTTCAACCTTTTTCATCTCATGGCGTACATAAACTAATTACTAAAATTTTATGGCATGCCAAAAAATATACTATATTTTTTGCTGATATGGCAGAGAAAAAAAACAGGTATGATTTTGATTCATTCAACCTGCATGGTTATTGTTGTGTTGGCTTTTGTCCTCTTTTTCATCTGATAAACTAAGGGAAAAGAGGTCAGTGTCCCTGACTAAAGAGTCAGGTACCACATGTTTTACAAACTGTGGGTGATATACCCATGGGCCTGTTGTGGCCCACCATTTGACACCCCTGGGATAAAGGCAGGAGCTGAAAATCCATATTGTGCTAACCACCCAGTCTCTCCCTTTCCCTTGGCCTTATTCTCCCTCAGTTTCTCTTTGCCTCTGTGTATGTCTCTCTTTAACTTCATCCTCTTTGTACCGCTGCATTTCTACTTTCAATTTCTTTCTAATATGCAACATATCACTGGGAAGGACTGATAGCTCCTGAATTTTGCTTGAAAGAGAACAAATTCCAAGTTGAGTGGTCTCAAACCATTTTTTCTAACTTCTCAGAAGCCACTAAATCTTTAATATTTCTATTTGATCCCTAATGCATCTACTTGAAATGTGAAGCCTGCTAAATGCAGAAAACATCAGTATCACATTGTTAATTCTTTCTTGGGACATATTTCACCAAAGTCCATTGTTGTTTTTCTCCAACATAAAGATAAGTTTCAGATTCTAGTACCTAAAACAATCTTGGCTACGTGTCTTGCTATATTTTATTACCTGGCTTAGAACATTTTGTCTCTCATCTCTGAATCACAAAGTGACCTTACCAATTAACCTCCAATTATTGAAATGAAATCCAAATAACTTCCAGAACTCTGGCTGTGTCTAAACACATGTGGCAAAATTGAACCCTGAACTTGTCCTAATTCAGTTGGTATTCACCACCTTATCAAGCCTGTTTATTTCTATGAATAGCAAGAAACCTGAAAATCCTAGAGTTCTGAAGAAAACATTGCACATTTTGCGGAGAGTTAATCTAATGAAATTTAGGCGTTAGACAAAAACTTATATCCCCAGAAGGAAGAAGTTTGCTGACTTTTTGAATGAAAGTGATCTCTTCTCTACTATGTCCTCTCTTTTTTCTTCCTCACCCAATCAAAATCACACACCCTTTAATTAATATTCTCTTAAGATTCCAATATGCAGATTTTTAAAAATCTCTTAGCTTTTATGCTATAAAACCAGAACTTGATACTGTATATAAGAGATTGCCCTTTCTACTTGTTTTCTTGTTAAGATCATAATATTTACAGCAACAAAGGCCACATAACTCTTTCTAGTGAACAATATAGAATGAGGCACATATCAGGATTATAAAAAGTGTTTTTTGCCTTAATTTGATATGGTCAAGTCTTATTTCAATTAAGATTCTCCCTCCAAATTCTGAATTGCACAAAAAAGTCCTTAGTTTATTTTAAAAAATTCTGAAAGAACATAATCATATTAGCAGAACCAATAAATTAAACAAGTACTAGAAATAGTATAATAGTGGACTAAATTTTTCATATACTACAATGTTTTTAATTGTCTTAAGTGTATTTTCTATTTGGTCATGAAAATAAAAACCTGCACAAAAAATAATCCTGTATATATCAAAAATATTATTATTATTTTATTACTATAAATACAAACTGCAAACCTGATTCTAGCTATGCAGTTTTTCCCAGTACTCTGTTTCATCCTGGAAGAACCAGTGTAAAGGCATGCCTTCGAATTTGTAATGGTAAAATTCGGTACAAAAATATTGTGCTGTATTTTTTTCCCTCCAGAGAATATTCAATGTTCTCTCTAGTAAAGAATTTAGATGTAAGAAACCATGAAATTTTAATCGCAGAAAAAACCCTCTCAGCTTGATAGTCAGTGAGCACTATTACAGGGAATAAAGATTCGCTAAAACTGGAAATCAAAGGTAACAGTAATGAAGTGAAGGAAAGTACTTTGAGATAGAATACCACCAGTGTCTGGTCTGATTTTAGATCAGATCTCCCATGGGACTTGTACTGGGCAATGCTGTGAGCATATATAGGGATGGTAATGGCATTTCTGTGGACCTAAGAAAATTAGAAACAAGCAGGGTAAGTCAATAAGAGGTGAGATGACTACAGAGTAACTCACCAAGGGAACCATGATCAAAATAAGGAAACCTGAAAACTTCAATGCCCTATTTCAAAATGAGACTCAAACTGAAAGTAAATGATATAAACATAATAATATGTAGTATTTTTCATTTGCGGTTATTTGTAAGAGAAATTCAAAGCACAATATAGTAACTAAATCTTACATGTATAAACTGCATATCCAACCAAGGATAGAGTAAGCTGAAAATTAACATAAATTGGAGTAAAAACTAAGATCTAGACCAATGATAGGAAAGGCAATTGATAGAGGATCCAAAAAGATGGACAGACACCCCCAAAAAAGGGCCTGACTGACTGTGGATGTTGGGTTCTACAACCTCAGGGCAGCAAATCTTACCACTAGGTTTTGGGAATCTCATGTTATATTGGAAGCAGCAACAGCTGACTCAATCCTGAGTAGATTCTCAACTGACATAGATTTCTAAATCTCTCTGTACTTAAGTATAGAGTATATCTACACCTACAGAGGAGATTGAATAGATTCAGTTTAGAGGAATGTAAAGACGAGAGTTTCAAGAACTTCAGCGCCCTCTGAAAATCAACTTGGCTAGGTTTTTTTAAAAAGTAAACTTTATAGAATGCAAAATACCAGTAAAAGTAGAAAAATAAAGCACTGGCTATTATAATCTCAGAGTTCATTGACTTAAAATAATTTTAATTATATATTAAAACCCATTTGGCAATCATACCAAGTGGTTCATGTGACATATCTCTCAAATATATGTGCTTCAAATTAAATTGCATTGACACAATCTTATCCACAAAGTTTACTCACATGTTTTTAAACTTATCACCTTCTAAAGGAATCATGGGAAAAGCTTATTAGAAATAGGAGTGTATGGCACTATTGATTCATATGTTAAACAAATTAAATCAATACTTAATTCAAGTATATTCTTCTTCAATATTTTGGCATTATCAGCCTACTTTACATTTAGAGTGAAATAATTAATATAATGTCCTTCAATAATATAATTTGTTTCTAGAACTGGAGGCAGAAATTACAAAGTAACAAAAAAAAGATTCAACATGTGGTACACATTCATTTATTCTATTATCTTTGTCAAAATGACTACCATGAGCCAGGCACTGCTTTGGTGCTAAGAATATGTCAGTAAGAGCATACACATCTGCATTTCCACCTACAGTGCAAACCTTTTCTCCACATCCTCGCCAGCACTTTTTTGTTGAGTTATTGATGATAGCCATTCCGACAGGTGTGAGGGGATATCTCGTTGTGGTTTTAATTTGCATTTCTCTGATGATCAGTGAGCATCTTTTCATGTCTATTGGCCATCTGTACACCCTCTTTGAAGAAGTCTCTATTCAGGTCCTTTGCCCATTTTGTTAACTGGGGGTATTTTTTGGTGTTGAGTTTTATAAGGTCATTATAAATTTTGGATATTAACCCCTTATCAAATATATCATTGATGAACATGTTCTCCCATTCAGTGGGTTTATTTTTGCACCATTGGTGGGAATGCAGATTGGTGCGGCCACTGTGGATAGCAGTATGGAGTTACCACAAAAAAATTAAAAATGGAACTCCTTTATGACCCAGGAATTCCATTTCTGGAAATTTATCTGAAGAAACCCAAAATACTAAGTATTGAAAGAACATAAGCACTGCTATATTCATTGCAGCATTATTTACAATAGCCAAGATTTGGAAGTAGCCCAAGTGTCCCTCAGTAGATGAATGGATAAAAACAACTCTGGTACATTTACACAAAGGAATATTACTCAGCCATGAAAAAGAAGAAAATTTAACTTTTGCGACAGCATAGATGGACCTGGAGAACATTATGCTAAATAACATAAGCCAGTCAGAGAAAGACAAATACCATATTAGTTCATTCATCTGTGTAATCTAATGAACAAACAGAACTAACAAACAAAACAGAGACAGACTTGTAGATAGGGAGCAAGTTGATAGCTGTGGTGGTGGGAGGTTGTTGGGGTGGAGGGATTCAGCAGAAAAGAAAAAGGATTCATGGACACAGACACCAGTGTGGTAATTGGGGTGGGGGAGGAGAGCGGGTGGGTGGAGGTAAATGAGGGTATACGGGGGATAAATAGTAATAAGAATACAATAAAAAGTTTTTAAATTTTTAAAAAAGAAGAAAAAGTTGCTGTGGTCAGAGAGTTTATATACTGAGGGAGAGAGAGAGAGAGAGAGAGAGATGATAAAAATAAATAAATTAAAAGCTAATGCCAGAGAGTAAATGAGGGAACCTACTTGGAATAAGATAATCAAAGAAGATCTTTTAGAAGATGTCACATTTAAGCTAAGACCTAAAAGATGAGAAAAGAACAAGAGACAGCTAGGATGAAAGTGGACAGCAAAAGACAATCCTTTAGGCAACCACGAGACTGATGTGCTGGAGGAACCCGAAAAAGGCGCTGGGATCAATGTCCTTTCAGGGCAAATTATTACACCAAAATGGCCCTGTTCTCCATCTCCCCAAAGGGGTGCTTCCAAACCTTTAACACAGACATCCAAAACGTTCAGGAGACCTACAGCTGTTGCCTGAAGGAACGTGAATGGAATAAAGTAACGTAAGATTGTAATGGAGCTATGACAGGGGAGGGCAAGGAGCATTGGGAGCAGCTAATGAGGAATGCAGACATTACACAGGTGCAACAGGAATGCAGAGAAGAGTATTAATCAAGATCATGCCATGAAGCCATTTCTATTTTTGATCGATCACAATGGCTTCCAGGTTTCTTCCTTACCTCTAATGGCCCCCTTATAGGAAATGGCCAATCCCACAGCAGCGAACAAGAAGCCTTGGCAGCTGAGTAAACAACGTAACCTCAGAGAGTCTGCCTTTGGCCCCCACCTCTTGTGTGAATACTGTGTCTAAGTGAGAGCACTGCCTCCTCCATCTCAACTGTTACACCCTATGGCTGAAGGGATTACAAATTCCACACTGGCCCTGCTGAGTTTTCAGAGGGTTATAATTAAGGTGTCACAGTGATTCTTGAGTTCAGTCAGTCAATCAGTCATTTTTCAAGAAAATATCACAGCACAGCACGAGACAAGGCAAAGGAGCCACAGTGAAAACACTCCAAGTTCCATGTGTTCTTTGAGGGCAATCATCACTGGACACGGCCCTGTTTCCCACCTCCTGAAACAGGCTGCTCCCCAGGCTTTAATAGAGATGTCAAAGGCTCAAATGCCTACCAGAGCCAGGCAGGAAATATAAATGATCGAAACAGGCAGGGCAGGGACCAAATCATACACTCCATCTAAAGAGGTCAGCAGCGAATTGTTGCCTTATAAATCTATTTTCAAAAGAATCTTCCTTATTTTAAAGAGAGGACAAAATCTCTTTTAATTCTGATAACTAACTAAAAAGCATTTAAATTACTATAAGGTGCATTTGGATCTGACCTGTCAGTAACAAGTTGGCAAATTCTCCCTTTAGGTACCTTTGGAAGCTCACACCAATTTAAATCTGTCCGGGCCTCCTGCTGTTTCCTGAACCACCAGCAGAGTCTACTAAGATTTACACAAATTTCTCAAAAGATCTAGTAAACAATACATTGGTGGACCCAGTAATATTAATATTAAAATTTTTCTTGAAGACTGCAGTATGCACAACAAAAGAAAAATAAAATGAGAGCCAAAATGAGAACTGAAATGAAAAGCAACATGATTGAAATTAATACATGAGAAATGTAGAGAAAACAGAACTCATGTAATATCCTAGTGACCAGTGTAGGAGAGGGAGAAGAATGAAGTGAATGTAGAATTCTCACTAGATGCAATGATTTTACGTATGAATCTGAAAAGCAGGTCTAGAAGTTGCTGATGGGAGGGAGTGGCAGGTGTGGTAAAGTGAAGACAGTGGCAATAAACTTGTTGAGAATAGCTAAATGGGAGTATATGTCTGCTAGGACTTAAGACTTGAAGGGAACAGTTGTTATTGTTGATGCTGTACTAGAAAAACATTTTCGTGCCCCATTGTCGTAGTCCACTGTTGCAAGGAGCACATTCGAAAGCGTATGATGAACATGAGATCTTGCACTCTTGCAAATTACGATTGCAGGAGCGGTGAGGAAAAAGCTCACAGGTTGTGCCTAGTGTGTAGTTCTGTAATAAGAACTAGGGGTCATATCTGTGTAGAGGATGTGGTTAATAAACTCTCAGGAGAACAATTACAACTGCCTGATTGCAAATCTCTCCACAACCTCTCTAAAAATCCATAAAATTCAGAGAGCAAATAACAAACATCTCACGGTTTTCTGTTGTAATAAAACACACACTGAACTATTTAAGGGTAAGAGGCCACAACGTATGTTCGTTTCCCTTAAATTCTTCAGAAGAGAAAATTTTTCTGGTCATCCAGCTGGATCATTGATTCACGCATCGATTGTTCATTCACTCAACAAGCATCATCTGTTACATATGCTTCATTCAACATTTCCTCTTCAAATAGATTGCCTGCTGTTTAATATATGTTTAAATAGGTGTAACACACATAAAACTTTGGTATCTTATTACATTCAATGGATATAGAAGTCCAGCTTCATAAAAAATTGAGAATATTGCTGGCCTTGATTACAGTTCACTTGAAAAATGTATTGGAGTTACTTTCCACATTAGATAGCAAAACTTTCTCAACTCTAAGTGTTACTTTAAATAGCAGCCACTCAACATCTCTTAAATCATTCCTATATGCAAAATTTAATAAAGTCCCTACCTTCCAGTCTCAGATTCTCTAAATCTCTTTGACATTCCCTGTACTGGTGATCATAAGATCCTCTCAGCTTCTTCCAGTGTCTCTGCTCCTACATCCAGCACTTTTAGGGCTTTGTAAGCACAACAAAGTCTTATAGCTGACCAAGATACAAGGCATCATTCCTCCTTAGAAACCTGGGGGCAAAGGGGAAAATGGGGATTTGGGGGAGGAGTTAGAGGAGAAAAGAAAGGGAAAGACAAGCAATTTCATATTTTTCCTTTATTCCTATCACATAGATGTATGTGGAATAAATAAAACAAACTTTTCTGCAGTTTCTTCAAAATGAAATAAAGATAATTTCTTTCCTTGAGAACCTCCCAATCTGATAGTCAGTCTAGAAACTCCCAATCTGGAATCTGATTCAAAAAAGAAAACAAGCAAAAACAAAATCTGATTCACGTAGTAATAGAACCCAACATAATACATGAATTTTCATTGGTGCAGTGACCATGTGTGTCCTGAGACAGTGCTGGTTTATGACTGGGATTCCTGTGTGTTTATTAACAGGGTGCCCTTTGAAACCGGAAAAGACACCAGTGTTAGGGCCGCCTGTCACAGCCAAATCCAATAAACAGAGGCAGAGAGTGAATCTTTATGGGCACTTTATTCAGATGGCCCGTGATTTGAGAAGATGGCGGGTTCATACCCTAACAGACCATCTTACATTTTCTTTCCAGGCCAGACTTTTTATAGCAGGGAATAAACAAGGTGTGGTGAGGGGTTTTGAAACTCAGGGAGGATTAGGTGACGGAGACTGCAGCATTCTCGCCCTGGGCAGTTAGCTGTTCCCAGGGACAGGTGGTGTCTGTCTCTCCCTGGAACACAATGGCCCGGATGCCTCCAATTGTCCCCAGGCGGTAATCTTTAGCAGTGCCCCAGGAGGTCCACTGTTTTCCCAGGAGCCAGGATGGGCTTTATCTATGGGATCCGAAACAAAAGCTTTAACACATGCATTACTTGCTAGACTTATAACTATTTACCTTAAACTAAAATTTTCCAACTCGTAAGTCCCCTATCACCTTCAGTCTTCATTGCCCTGCTTTGGACTTAAGATACTGTGCAAAGTAGAGTGAGATGTAAATTCAATATGAGAGAAGTTCGTTTTCAAAGACGGAGGTGGCCTATTATCCACAGGATCTCATAACAACTAGATTTTCACTGCAGAAGTTCTCCAGAGGCGAGGTCTGCTAACCTCATACTGCTACTAGTAAAATAAGCTTCCTTTAAATTGTAGTGTTAGTTAGGGCTCTTGGGGAAACTGCATACTCCCTAACCTGTTCAAATACCAAAGTTTTCTGTTATTCTGAGTTTACAGCAATTGGATGCTGAGGATATTTATTCTAAGCTGGGTTTTTCCTGCCCTCAAGAGTCTAGGTATTCTTCCGGTGACAGAGACAATGAATAACAAGATGTCAATGCTGATCCTCCCCAATTTCACAGGCTAGTTTTGATTGTTGCAATTATGTCAAATAGTTATCTCAATAGAATAGTCAAACAAATCAATGATCAATTCTGAAGTGAAACTAAGAAAGTCTTCATGGATATTTAGAAATTGATGCAGAGTATTTTTAAAGCAGAAGTTACATAACAGGAAAAAAGCATTCTCTATACATATGAATTGAACCCATTCTATATAAAAGGTGGGTATTTAAAAAAATCTTTATAGAACTAAGATTGGCACTTTCTAGAAATGAAGATAAAAGGATAAAATATAAGTAATTTTTAGAATTTCCTCTACTGTCCTTCCACCTTTGGCTAAAAGGTTTTCTGTCTCAAACATCAGCTTCAGACAACCAATTCAACCAGTAAACGTTTCTCTTTGGGAATTCAAAAAGATCAATTACTTGACTGAGTGGAATGTTTAGCATAGCTTCCTGGCTATTCTTTTCTTTTAAATGGTACCAACTTAAGTCAATCACTGCTAAAATTGGTGTGCAAGGATACAGACCATTTAAAGACATGGACCTTTAGGGCCTCCACACCACCTTTTAAAAAGCCCCCAAGTGGTATCTTACCCTTGTAACAGGGTGCAGCCAAGAGGGGGGGCCCCAAAAAGGGAGTTGGAATGGGGCCCAGAACTCAGGGTGTCCAGGAAATATTAGAAAGACATATAAGATGTCCTCACCCCTACCCCCTCAGGTGTGAGTTGGGGGAAGGGACAAATGGAGCAGGGCCATTGAGTTGTTTTGCATAGCAAGGGTTTTGCAGATAACCTCCAGAATGGTCATTTAACATATCTATAACATTTAACTGGTCTCATAGATATGTTAAACAGCTGTGGCCCTGCTCTGAGCCACGGAGATGGAAAGGACTTCTTCCCCCAAGATGTGATTGGGGGAGGAACCCCAAGTTAAAGCGCCTGCGTGGGAGCTTGCAGAAGATTGGCTCCAGAAAATGAGGACACGCCTGTCCAGACTCACGATGGCATCCCAATAACCTTGGAAATATACAGGAATGCTGGCAGGTGTAACCGATTGTAGGAGGAGTCGGAAATAGGGCTGCAGAGGAAGATTGGTGCAGGGATTTAAACCCAGGTGTGGCAGCCATTGGAGAGAGATCCATGCGGTTTCACCAGAGTGCAGGACCCACAACCCTGTGAGGGAAAATCACCATGTGGCTTTAGCAGAGAATTGCCACTCGGCTTTGACCAAGTGGAGACCCTCTCGCAGCTTTGCCAGAGGGAGAGATTCCATGTGGTTTCACCAGAGTGCAGACCCCTGCAGCTTTGGTGAAGAGGGAGAGCCACGAGGCTTTGCCAGAGTGGGGACCCCTTCCCCACAGCTTTGGTAGAAGAAGGACCACAAGGCTTTGGGGTGCTCCCTTTGGCTGTGTGGCCTGGGAACAAAAGAGATTTTGCCTGGAAGAAGGGGGAAAGGACTCTTGACAGTAGGCCATGAGAAGGTGCCACATGGCTTAGGATTAATTAGAGATCCTGCCTGGACGATGAGGCAGCTGATGGTGTCAAGAGCCTGGATCCCGGACATGTGCTTCTCTTCCTTGCAAGTACGGTACCCTGAATTAGGGCAGAGGGAGATAGGAAGCACTGTGGGTGGCTGTGGGTATCCTAAAGGACTCTGATATTTTTTAATGGAGACATTAGGTCGCTACTTTAACTCTGTATAGCATTAAATAAACATTTCCTTTCCTTTTCACAAATCTCTGGCTTTGAGAGACATCTTTCCATAAGGCAGAGGACAATAATGGACCTTCTGTTGCTCTGTAACACCCTCACATAAGAAACACAATCTGAGCATGACTAGATACCAAATGCCACCTGTTTATTTTGCCATACTGCACTGCACAATCCTATTAAATCCCTGAAGTTTGAAGCCATATTTTCCATGTCTTCTAGTTTAATTCACAATCATCTTAAACTTAAAAGTAAATCATTTTGATAAAATAAGTCCTATCCGTGTGTAAGTGTTTCATAAATAAAATTTATGACATATCACTCAAATTTAACAAAACAATATTTGAGCTTTATTATGTACCAAGTAGTGTTAGGTGCTGGGAGCAACACAAAGATGAAAATGACACCAGTTAGTCCTCCAAGGAATTCATAATCTCGTAAACAGGAAAAAACAAGCAGACTAAATGAGGCAGATAATAAAATACCACCAAAGACCTGTGGGATAACACAATGAAGTCTCCCCCTGAAGGAACTTAAAATTTCCGGTGGAGACACTTGTTCCACCTGTGCTAGTAATACTAAGTAGGATATCCTAGGAGGTTTACGAGAAGCGTAACACACAATCATTTCAGGTACAAACATTTTAAAAAGGTTTTTACTATGACAGTCTCTCTGTGTTTGTGACCTCTGGCATATTCATTAGCTCATTTAAAGAAAGTAGACGTTAATTCCAAGGGGAAATTAAGGAAGGCGTTGATCTTTATCTGCAGACTGACCAGTATAGAAGCAGCAAAGGCAAGAGTTTGTAATTTTGGCTACTCAACCATGTTAGGCACAATGCTCTTTCTGCTCTCCAGCACCTAGACACCTTTTTGTAAGGTAATTAATTACACAGATTGCATAGGCAGCAGCCATCACCAAGTACACAAATTATGGAAAGTGGTCAGGAAAAGTACAACAACAAGGCTTGTTTAGTAAGGTTTATTATGCATGATTAAGTCCGTATCTTTTCCACTGATAAGAGTTGTTAAAGAGGACTCCTCTTCCTGGTAAGGAGGGGGAGCTATCTCTACAAATAGAAATTTCCCATTTAAATCTAAATTTCCTTTAAAAAGGAAAACTTGAGAGCATTATGCTAAGTGAAATAAGCCAGGCGGTGAGGGACAAATACCATATGATCTCACCTTTAAGTGTTTTAAAGGTGAGAACACCTTTAAAATTGGTGTTCTTTCATTGGAACATAATCAACAAAAGAAAAAAGCAAACAAAATATAACCAGAGACATTGAAATTCAGAACAATCTAACAATAGCCAGAGGGGAGGAGGGAGGGAACAGTGGGGAGAACTGACTTTTTGTTTTCCATATAATGTCAGAGTGATCTCTATACTAAAATTGATGGCTTTCTTATTTCCTATACTTCAATTTTTTTTTTTTAGTTTATAGGCTCTGCACATGACTTTTATGAAGGAGAAAAATTTGAAGTGTCATGAATTTACATATAATGTGAATTTCATTGTGGACATATTCAGTTTTACTAAGTTTAGGAGTATTCCTCAGATTCCTAACTCAGTTTATTAGCACTTTCAATTTAACTGTTCAATACAATAGCATTATTCTTATCTTCTAATTTAAAAGATTTTTTAAAGAAGAAAAAAGTTTCAACTGCCAAAGATTTGTTTTCTCAATTTGTTAGCCCAAACACTGTTACCATGTAATTAAATATAATTATAGCTAATGTTGCCTTATTCAGTGTTCTTAAATCCATTTAGACTTCTCTAATCTGTGTTTTGGTATATCAGAACAATTTATTTTTCTCCTGGCATTAATTTACTATCATTTATCTGATAAAATATCATCTTTTTTCTAAGGCTACCGGTGAAACTATTGAAAATGCCTTTATAAAAATATCCTTTTAATTCTTTTTTAATTTTAATTTTTCATTGTATTTTTCCATTGCCATTTGTCCCCCTTACACCCTACCCTCCTAATCACCACACTGTTTTCTGTGTCCCTGAGACCTTTTTCCTCTTTGCTCAATACCACCACCCTCTAAATCTTACCCCTATCGCTGACATCCTGCTCTCTTTCTATGAGGCTGTCTCCATTTTCCTTGTTAGTTGTTTGTTCATAAAATTCCACTTATAAGTGAAATCATATGTTATTTGTCTTTATCAGGCTTATTTCACTTAGCATAGTTTCCCCCAGTCCATCCATACTGTCAGAAAGGGTAAAATTTTCTTTTTTATGAACAAGTAATATTCCACTGTGTAAATGTTCCATGGTTTTTTTTTTTTTCATCCACTCATTTACTGATGGACAGTTAGTTGGGCTACTTCCACATCTTGGTGATTATAAAAAGTACTGCTATGAACATACAGGTGCTTATGTTCTTTTGAATTAGTGTTTCAGGTTTCTTTAGATATATTCTCAGAATAGGAATCACTGGGTCATAAGGCAACAAACAACAAGTGCTGGCTAGCAGATGGAGAAAAGGGAAACCTAGTACATTATTGGTGGGAATACAGACCAGTGAAGCCACTGTAGAAAACTATGGAATTTCTCAAAAAACTAAAAATGGAACTGCCATATTCCCAGTAATTCCACTGCTGGGATTATAGCCTAAAAATCCTGAAACACCATTCAAGGAGAATTTATGTACCCCATGTTTATAGCAGCACTACTTACAATAGCTAAGATTTGGAAACAGCCTAAGTGCCCATCAATAGATGAGTGGATTAAAAAGAAAAAGAACTGTGGTACCTCTATATAATGTAATACTACGCAGCAGAAAGAAAGAAGGAAACCCTACTTTTTGCAACAATGTGGATGGAGCTGAAAACTATTATGCTAAGTGAAATAAGCCAGTAAGTAAAAGACAAATACCGTATGATCTCACTTATAAGATGAATCTAATGAAAAATAAATTAATGAGTAAGATAGGACCAGAGGCATGGAATCGTGAAACAGACTGATAGCTGTAAAAGGGGTGGGGGATGGGAGGAATTGATTGAAAGAAGGTGAAGGGATTAGTCAAAGAACATGTACGAAGGACCCATGGACATGGACAACAGTAAGGGAACTGATTATGGAAGTAGAGGGTGGGGTGGGTGGAGAGGGGGAAGGGGAAAAAAGTTGAATAACCATAATAACATAAACAATAAAATATTTAAAACAGGAAAATCTAAGAGTTTAAAAATTGACATGAAATGACACTGTTAATATTATTTGCTCACTCTAATAATTTATAATATGTTTGTATACACAAGAGCCCAGTAAACTATTGAATCAAAGGAGAACTTTAAGGAAAATATATAATTTTTAAATGTGAAAGAAGTTTAAATTAAAACTGTCTGAAGATGTGTTTTAAATTATGGAATTCTCTTCATAGTTGAAATTTTCCACATCAGAAGATACTCTTTGCATTGCATGGCTCTGGATAATTACTAGATGCCAGTGGATAACTTAAACACAGCTTAGAATCACTGATATCAATGTGTAATAAGCATTACAAACATATTTAGTAATTTTAAATGAAAAACCATGGAAAAGTACGATAGTGGCAACATTATAATTTTTTGAGTAAGAAAATAATTCTGCTTTATGTCATGATGATCAGAAATTCAACAAGTTAAAAAGAAACACAGGTCACCACCGGTCAGAAGGGCCATCATAAACAAATCAACAAACAAGTGTTGGAGAGGATGTGGAGAAAGGGGACTCTAGTGCACTGTTGGTGGGAATGCAGACTGGTGCAGCCACTGTAGAAAGCAGATGGCAATACCTCAAAAAAATAAAAAATGGATCTGTATTTTAATTCTTAATAAATCCTTTTGTATCAACTTTTATACAAGTTTATCCCATGACTTAGTCATTAGAGGCTAGGCTAGACTTTATAAAAAGAAAAAATATATACCTGAAATCTTAACGTTTTAATCTAAAAAAGATTATTTCTTGCTCACATCAAGTGCAATGTGAGTTGGTCACCCCTCCTTTGTCTTGCACCTACCTCTGTAACATATGGATTCCAAAGTTCCCCCTCAGAAGAAATACTGCTAGGGCTGTTTTTAAGGGACAGGCTTGTGTGTAACTTACCTTTGTAAATGGCCAATACCCAGTCATTTGGGCCCAACTGAACTGCAAGGAAACTTGGGAAATGTTGTATTCCTGTGTACCTGTTACAGAACAACAAAAGGTTCCTTATGTCCCCGCCTTATGGAAAGATGTCTCTCAAAGCCAGAGATTTGTGAAAAGGAAAGGAAAGGTTTATTTATTGCTATACAGAGCTAAAGTAGCAATGTAGAATCTTCATTAAAATATCTAAGTCCTTTAAGATACCCACAGACGCCCACAGTGCTTCCTATCTCCCTTTGCCCGAACTCAGGGTACCGCAACTCAGGAAGAGAAGCAAACATCCAGGATCCAGGCTCTTGACACCATCAGCTGTGTCGTCGTCCAGGCAGGATCTCTAATTAATCCAAAGCCATGTGCACCTTCTCATGGCCCACTGGCAAGAGTCCTTTCCCCCTTCTTCCAGGCAAAATCTCTCTTGTTCCCAGGCCACACAGCCAAAGGGAGCACCCCAAAGCCGCGTGGTCCTTCTTCTACCAAAGCTGTGGGGAAGGGGTCCCCACTCTGGCAAAACCTCATGGCTCTCCCTCTCCACCACAGCTGCAGGGGTCTGCACTCTGGTGAAACCAAGTGGAATCTCTTTCAATGGCTGCCGCGTCTCAGTTTAAATCCCCACGCCATACCTCCTCTGTACCCCCATTTTCGACTCCTCCTACAATCAGTTACACCTGCCAGCATTCCCGTGTTATTCTAGGTTTACTGGGATGCCATCATGAGTCTGGGCAGGTGTGTCCCCATGTTCTGGAGCCAATCTTCTCCAAGCTCCCACGCAGGCACTATAACTTGGGGTTCCTCCCCCAGTCACGTCCTGCGGGGGAGTCCTTTTCATCCCCCTGGCTCAGAGCATGGCCACAGCTATTTAACACATCTAAGCCACCAGCCAAAGGCTATAGATATGTTAAATGACCATGACCATGACCATGGATTAGCAGCTCTGCATGTCCCTGCTCCATGTGTCCCTTCCCCCAACTCATACCTGTGGGGGAAGGGGTGAGGACATCTTATATGTCCCTCTAATATTTCCTGGACACCCTCAGTTCTGGGTCCAATTCCAAATCCCTATTTTTGGGACCCCTACTCCTGGCTGCACCCTGCATCATACCCAGGAACTGGAAAATGAAATGGGATTTGATAAATGTATAAGCATTGCCCTTGTCATGTAAAGTCCTGAAGGAGAATGCCAACAGGGCTGGAGAAAACAATGAAGCATTCTTTTTTAACTGTAAAAAAATGGGGTTAATTTCATGCTAAAGTGAACTGCCATTTCAAATCATGGAAACAATAAACTTTGCTGTGAAAGTACAAACTAAAAATTAACTTCTTGATTTTAAAACAAGTCAAAAGTACCATGTATTTTTTTTGGTGTGGAAGCTACAGTTACTGTTTAAAATGTTACACCAAACTCCTATAATTCAAAAGCAAAAAAAAAAAAAAGATTGATAAGAGTAAAGCATAAAGCTTTGTTTAATATAAGTTTATTCTGTTTATTCTGACATTCATAAGGAAGTGAAGACCCAAAGTAAACGTTAAATCTTAGCATTTTTATACAAGGCCTGATGAGAGTGGAAAGCTGTGGAAAAATTTGATAGGATAAAGGGTATGAACCAAGGGAAGTAAACTGGGGGGAATTGAGCAACACTGGGGGAAATTCTGTTCAGATTCCTCTGGGTGCTCCTCAGAGACAAGGAGGCACTTTTCTTTTGAACATAGGGAGGGAACCTCTCACTTGAGGGTCTTACCACCTGCCTCAGGGAAAGTCAGGAAGTCCTTCCTGCACCTGGCATTTCTCAAATTTCTTCAGTTTAACATATTCAATATGTGAAGTTTCCATGTTTGGGGGTAGTATGCCCTGAACCCCACTTTTTGTAAGATCTGTTTTATCCTCCTAATGTTCCATAGATATTCTATATTCATTAAGAAAAAGTAAAGAAGCACTTTCAGGACATAAGCTACACAGCTCTTGCATTCTTCTCGGATAACACAATCAGTATCTCCTTGAAAAAATATTTTTATAACCTTTGTTGGGCACTGATCTACAAAGACACTAATAAAAAAAAAGCATGAGAAACTGTAAACCTGCCAAAATGGTAGCTGCATTAACACTTCAGAGGAGCCAACCGAGATTCAATCTTCTGGGGCCTAAACACACACTTCAAGGGGCATGAGACTTAAGAAGGACGTCCTCAGACATGGAAATCTCCACTCTCTCTAAGGCATGTTCATTACAGTATTAATTTTGAGACCTGTTTTTATTTTCATTCTATTCAGACATAAACGTCTACATGCAGATTATGTGCCGTGAGTTAAGTGCTAGAGTACAGCTGTTTCCAGGGACTGGTATCTCACTGCCCATCAGCTACTTTATGTCAGATACGCTGAACGCTCCGTTGACCCTGTTGTGCATAATGTGCTCCACTTGAGCAGCGTTTTTAGTCAAATACAGTTTGCACATGTGTTCTTTCTCTCTTCTGAAAGCTTAATTGCAGCACTGTCAAAAAGATCACAGCAAAAATCTATTCATTTCTCATCATTCTCATTTAAATCTTGTCTTGCAGTAGTGTGTTTGAATTTGCTAAGTAGGAGAAAGATTATGTAAAATGTATATTTTTATGGTATGAATGAATAATCTGTGTAATGAGTTTTTATGAAAGTTAACAACCAGAGCACCAAGTGGACAAAATGGAACATTTAAGCACTCTTGTATACCGAGACTGTTTTAATGAATAATGATACTCATTGTTAGATCAGATGGGTTCTCCACAAAATGAGTTCTGAATAAGTATATATTTCTTTTTCCATTTACCTCTCAAAAATATGTGTCTATTGAGGTGTGACTTCTAACAGAAATCCAGTCATTTAAAGTTCATTGTAGTTATATAATGAAACACATTAAAGACCAGACAACTTCTGGTCACACAGAGATTCCTTAGACTTCCTTCACTTAAAATTGTTTTATTGTCTTTACTTCAAAGAAAGTGGTAATGCTTAAGGTGAACCCTTTTAGCAGCTGTGGGCAGAGATTGTAACCACAGTAATCTCCACTTTCCTACAGTTTTGATTCTGCAGTTTCAGTTTCCCGCAGTTGACCGTGGTCTGAAAATATTAAGTGGAAAATTCCAGAAATAAGCAATTCATAAGTTTTAAATTACAAATCATTCTGAATAGAGTGATGAATTCTCCAGCAGTCCCGTTCCGCCCCACCCAAGACATGAATCACCCATTTGTGTAGCATCTGCAGGCTGTAGGAGCTTCTAACAAGTAATAATGGCCCCCAAGTGCAAGAATATGCCAAAGTGAAGCTGCAGTGCTTCTTTTATGTGAAAAGGTGAAAGTTCTTGAATTAATAAAGGAAAAAAAGTTGTATACTGAAGTTGCTGAGATCTATGAAGAGTGGATCTTTTGTCCATGAAATTATAAAAAAGGAAAAAAAATTTTGCTAGTTTTGCTGTCTCACCTCAAATTGCAAAAGTTACAGCCGCAGTGCAGGGTAAGTGCTTAGTTAGGATGGAACAGGCATTTATTTGTGGGTAAAGGACATGAACAGAAAATGTGTTCCGACCGATGGCAACATGCTGAAGCAGGAAGCATTGGGCTTGTACACAGACTTCACTAAAGGATCCCATGGGAGAAGTAACATCAAACCATTTATTACAAGTAAGAAATGGCTACACAGATTCAGGAGCAGTTTTGGCAAATCATCTCACATCGTGTACAGCACAATTAGATATTTTGAGAGAGACCACATTCCGGTAACTTTCATTACAGTATATTGTTATAATTGCTCTATTTTATTATTGTTAATCTCTTACTGTGCATAATCTATACATTAAACTTTAATATAGGTATGTATGTATGGGAAAAACATGGTATATCTAGGGTTCAGTATCCTTTGAACCTTCAGGCATCTACTGGGAGTCTCAGAACACATCCCGTATGGATAAGGGGGAACTGCTGTGATGGCAGAAATGATGAATGATGCATCCAAGTGAGCTGCCCCATAAATCTACCCAAAGCAGCGGTTAAGCAGATAGAATTATCTTTTTTGTTTCCCATAGCAAGGTCTTATCTAAAAGACAGTATCATCTATGGATTATATCACTTTAGACCAATTTAGTCAGAGCTTGGAAATAGAATAAAAGCAACAACAATATTATCTCTCAGTGAGGATGAATTCAGCTGCACATAACAGAAATAACAAAACGCAGTGATAATACTAGCTAAATGCATGTGGGGCTATTTTTCTCACATTGTAAAGTCCTGACAGAGGCCAAGGCTGGTGTTGCTGTTTCTTGGTGGTTAGTGTTTATGTTTCTACCCAGCCATCCTAAGTGCATGACTTCCACCCTCAGTTTCCTTGTGTTCCAACATGGGTATTGGAGCGTGGTCCTTACTCCAGAAAAGAAGTAGCAGGAAAGGAGGCAAGAATGGAAAAGGACCAATCTATGCAGTCTTGATAACTCCTGAATTTTGGGAATGTATTAATTTTTGTGTTCTATAATTTTAAATCACTATTAAAACTATATAAAGAGGCTGTGGCTGGCATGGCTCAGTGGATCGAGTGCCAGCCTGAGAACCAAAGTGTTGCCAGTTTGATTCCCAGGCAAGGCACATGCCTGGGTTGTGGACCAGGTCCCCAGTACAGGCGTGCAAGAGGCAACCACACGTTGATGTTTCTCTCTCTCTCTTTCTCCCTTTCTTCCCCTCTCTCTAAAAAATAAAATAAAATCTTTTAAAATATTTATGATTATTCAATTGCCATTTGAAAAAATGTATATTCTTTATCTATAAATTATGATTATTTTTATCAATTTCAAATAAACCTTATCATTTAGTACCTTTATTTTCTGTAATAATTTTTAAAGCTTGAGAAAGCATTCCATTTAATTATACTTCTGAAGATATTTCCTATATCTTTAGCAATCTTTCTTTTTTATTTTTTAAAGATTTTATTTATTTATTTTTAGAGAAAGGGGAAGGGAGGGAGAAAGAGAGCGAGAAAAACATCAATGTGTGGTTGCCTCTTGTGTTCCCGTACCAGAGACCTGGGGGCCCTAATTGGAGGAAAGTATGTTCTCTAACCAGAGCCAAGCCTTCTGATGCTTGTAGTACTGACCTACTGACCGATGTTCGGACTGCAGCCTCAAGAGAGACCCCAAACCAGAACAGCCGCTCCCAAATCCTGACCCACAGGAAGTTCCCATTGTTGTTTTAAGATTCCAGGTAATTTGCTATGCAATAGTAGAAAATTAATACTGATTTAGGTACCTAGAATTAGGGTCCTATTATAAGAGAACTTCAAATGTGGAAGTGGCTTTGGAATCAGGTGGTAAATGAAAGATGGAAAAACTTTGAGGCAACAACTAGTGAATGAACATCTTTGAAGAACCTTTTAACACCTGAATGATGAACTTTAAAGGGACTGTGGGTGAGGACTTAAAGGAACGTGAGGAAAATGTCAGAAATTGGAGTTAAGAAGTTTTTCATTATGGCAAAAATTTTAGGGACATCATTGTTTTCTTTAAGATGAAACATTAAAAAAAATGTGCCTGAATGAATGGGGTGGTCTAGCTAAGTAGGTTTCCAGGAAGAGTGTGAAGGTGTCATCTGGTTTCTTCTTACTTCCTATAGTGAGATGTGAGAGAAGACATAAGATAAAAGGAAGACTGTTAAATAGCCAGAAGCTAGGACTTGGTTATGGAATTTCCCAGCCTTTCTAGGTGACAAATAAGTATAAAATTTAAACCAGGTTTCCAGGCAAAGATCAAAACCAGGACACTGCTGGGAAAAAATTGGTGTAAAGTTGAAGTCCAGCCTTCAGTGAAATGTGATTTAAGCAAGAAATAAATCGTTGTTGTGGTCAGCCAATGAAATGTGTGTGTTTCAGTTGTGATTGTACAATAGCCTAGCATATTCTGACCGAAGCAATGAGCAAGGTCAGCAAAGCAGCATCGAAAGGAATAGACGGTATCTGAGGGTCTCCAACAAGGCAGTGCTGTCAGGGTTTCCTTCAGGCCCAAATCTCATATCTACTCCTCACCTCAAATATTGCTTTTAAAGAACTTTTTTTTTAATGTGGGTGGTTCACAACCAATAGAATAGCAAGGAATAGGTGATTAACTAAAAGAAAAAAGAAGTAACTAGAAAACTAGAGTTGTATTGCATCCTGCATTACTTAAATTCTTGAAATTGCTTCACAATTTTGAGGCATGTGCCTAATGATTAAAAGACACTAGGTGCCTGTGCTCCAAAGCCAGCTGGATGCCTAGGTACACATCTGGGCCTGGTGATTAGAGGGTTCACCTAACCTCTCTGTGGCTCTAAGAAATTGTATCCACCTCCTGAACTTGCTAGATTTAAACCCATTTATACATTTATTTTAAATGCTAAGAACAGAGCAGTTACAATAGACTGGGGCTAAAATTTCTCTATATACAATAATGTCTCAAAGACAGCAATTTAGTGATTAAGAACATAGACTCTGGAGGTTTGAATCCTGGCTCTGCCACTTCCTCCTTCTGTGACATTTCGTCTTTGCTATCCCTCAACTTCCTCATTTGTAAAATGGATTTGTTAGAAGAATTGAGTTAATATTGTGAATTAAATGAGTTAATTTATGATTAAATAAGTTAGTTTGCAATTAATATATAGAATTACCTGGCTCACAATAACTACTACAAAAAATGATTTTTAAATACATTGAAAATCGACATGTAAGTCCTCATGGAGGCTACAGATTTTCATAGTTACTGTTGCTCCTGTTCTTTCATGTTTTGGGTCTTCTTTTTCCTGGACAGTAAGGCATATTGAAGAATTCTGGTGTTTTATCCCCTATAATTCCTATTAAGTGTTTTTTTTTTAAATCTTCAATTGAAGTATGTATCAATGGAAGTTAAATACTTTTGTTAGTTACCAGGAAGTTTTTGACAGATCGTTCGCTGATCACATCTGAGTGATAGAGTGTTTTTATGACACACTAATCCGTCACTCCAACCTCTCCTAGCTCTGAAAAATTCCACTTTCAATTCTGACAGATTTCTTCTGTTGTTAAATTACTTTGCTTGTGACAAGTGACAAGTAATCTTCTCTACACAATGTAAGTACATTTCAATGCTGCATCACAATGCAATCTTTTCAAAGACATTTAAGCAAGAATTAAGACTGCAGAGTTAACTTAAATTCAATTGCCTGTGGAACGTTAAGTGTCTCTACTGAGGTGACAAAGGCATTTCTGTAAAAAGCTGGTTTCCCACAAGCCAAGGCAATGGAAACTTCTTGTCCTGGTGGCCAGCAAGTTTCTTTTGACATTTCTAGGATACATCCCAATTTCAGAAAGAAGGTAGAGAATTATGTGCAATTTGGAAGAGGACAAGGAAGAGATCATGTGCAATTTATTTTACATATTTTATCTCTACTCCTCATAACCTGAAAGATTTGTTATTTTTTATTTGTCTCTCTTTTTCAAGTATAGCTATACATTTTTAAAAATTAACTAACCCAAAATCACACAGTGACACACATAGACCTAAAATATTGCCAGTGGGGGTTTAAGCTAGTCATGTCAAAACACAAGATCCATGCTTACTCCATTATGTTTTCTTGCCTATCGAAGTAACATGTGCTATTATATGAATGATTAATTCATTACATAAAATCTTCTAATATACCATTTACATAACTGGCATACCATGATCTTAAAGAGAATATCAAAACTTACTGAAGCAGAAGCTTTTTGCTAATCTTAACATAGAAATTTTCCCCACACCTTTCTTTGATCCATTTTCTTTAAGTTCCCATGCAAGTTATCTCTTTTTGGTCCATTACATATTGCTGTACCTTGGTTGCTCAGATTTGAGCTAGATTTTCTACCTTTATAAAAACCTTCTTGAATAAAGTCTTTGAATCATACTAATTTTTATATCTGCTCTTTCCCCTTTCTGATGTATTAATATTAATGATTAATTATTTTTGTTTTCATGTCAACATATTTATATTTAATATTTTATCACATTCTAATTATACTCAGAGGTTATCTTAGGCAATCATTAAAGACTGAATCTTTCTTCATCTGCTATTTTCATAACTTTACATCTATGTACAAAATTACTCTTTATTCTGCATTTTGCTATTTTTGTCTTGATCTCTTCACCTTTAATTTTTAGTCTATAACTTAATTGAGCTTGTAGTGAAGAATATCAATTTTTGCTCTTTAAACTTAATGTTTTACCCTTTTGCTTGAGAATTTTTTTATTTTATATTTAAGTCTCTTCACTTTCTGACCTTTTGAAAAGAAATGACTTCCTTCTTTTAATTATATTGGCCTATATTTCATCTATATAAATTTGCAAATCTTCCATATACTCTGCATAATTAATGCATTGTACCATTACCAGCGTATTTAAAAATATCATACACGTCAAAATGAACGTTAATATACAAGGTCTGTCTGGAAGAAGTCTAGCCATTGCTAATATAACGAGAACAGTTTGCCTGACATCCATGTAACCTGACAACCAAGGAGAGTGAATATGGATATATGAATATATATGCATATATGAACAATGACGACTTTACTGTACTAGAACGTGAGGGTAGTAGATGCTGTTGAGTGAGCACATGCACTATGTGGCCATCACATTCAAATGACTCAGCGAATAGTACAATGAATATGTATCAGATTTCGCATTAAGTTTGAACATTTCTCCATGGAAACTGTTCAGATGATTCAGAAGGCCACAGCTGTGGGCAACTGGAAATTGGCAGCATCATCACAACAATGTGCCCGCACATGCATCATGTCTCGTGCAGAAGTTTTTGGCAAAACATCAAATCACCCAAGCCACTCAGCCCCTGTACAGCCCAGATTTGGCATGCTGTGATTTCTGGCTTTTGGCAAAACTAAAATCACCTTTGAAAGGGACAAGATTTCAGATCTTCAGTGAGATTTAGAAAAATACAGCAGGGCAGCTGATGGCGATTGGGAGAACTGTGTGAAGTCCCACAGTGCCTACTTTGAAGGGGACTGAAGTGTCATTGTCCTATGTACAGTGTTTCTTGTATCTTGTATCTTCTTCAATAAATGTCTCTATTTTTCATATTACATAGCTGGATACCTTCTGGACAGACCTCACACACACAGGTGGGTATATTGATTTTACTCCCTACTTCCTTTTTCATGTCTCAACTAGACTTACTTGTAAAGTAGAACATATTTCATGTTCTGTTCTTTACAACTTTTATAAATATTATGTTTCAGAGTTTATTTACAGTTGTTTGCATCTTTGTTGTCCCAAAATAGAGCTGAAATTCCCAACCCAGAAAGCCTCTAAATTCTCAACTCTCCCTTTCACACAGGCTTCGTATGTCAACAGACTTGACCCATTTCTTTCCTTATTCATGTCCATGATTCTATATCTGCTGCCCAGGATTTGCATCTTTTAAATATCTGTGATACACAAAACCAGACTTGTTTAAATTATTAATTAACAAATATAACTAATTAACCACAATGTTCCAAGCCCTGTCTTGTGTACTGAGCATAGTAAGAGTGCCAACCACTACTCAAAGCACTTCCCATCTATCCGCTCATGTCAATGCTCATTAGCCAGAGATCCCCAGAAACAGACTACTGGCCACCACAGAAAGGCGAAGCTGCCCCCTGCAATGAAGAAAGCATCCCAAACTCAGATGAGGAGGCAGCATACTTCTGCTCGCTCTCTGTTCTTTTTACGGACTGTTCTTTTCTTTCCAACAGTTACAAAAGAACTCCAAGCATACATTTAAAGAGAGGTTACCAGCTCATTTCCTTCTTTTCCCCTTCTTTGAAACAAACCGGATACAGTTGTCTCCTTTATGATAAACTATATCCTCATTTACCATGTAACCTCTTTTATACAGAAAACTCTGTTGTGTCTTTCTGTTCTATAGCCAAAATGTTTTTCTAATTGTGCTTTTCACTAGATGAATATTGGACCCACAGCTATTGCATATCTGGGCAGCCTCCCTGTTTAGCCCCAAAAGAAAAGGTATAAAAGAAACTAGTATAGTGTTAAGTTATTAAATGCTCATGGGTGAGAAATGACTGAAAAGAAAATCCCTGAGCTCCATTGTTAACAGTGTTGTGGAATCCATATTATTGTCAGTGTCAGGGAAAGGTTTGGGAGGTAGTTGGCTATAGAGAAAGAATTCTAGACTTACCGTATCTACAGCCCCACAGCTGCTCCAGCTGGTATATTTTTCACGTTAGTTCCATTTGCTAGGGGCCTACACCATCACCCTATTTTCTCTTCCCTTCTCTTATTTTTGTCAGAAGCTTAAAAAGTCTCTGTAGCAATTAGGATTCCAGTTTTCATAATATCAAGGTATGCCGACACATAAAATATGCATATACTAAGCTCTAACAGAATGTGATTCTGAATAGCACCAAACGAGAAGGTGAATTAGGAAATTTGATTCTCTGATACCTTTTCCCAATCCTAAATTACAGAACCCACTTTGCCACTTCAGTTGCATGGGAGTCCATGCTATGAGATGTCCTAGAATATTTTGCATTATTATTGCCTTTTCATAACCAGTGGTCGCAGGCAAATCCGTATCAGTCATCCCTTTAAAAAAGGGGTTCATCACCTACCGTCACCACAGAAGTAATTCCTGACAGTGCCAGGCTTCATTCACATGCTTTGCTGTGGCTGCTGGAGCAGAAGGCAGTTTCGGGGTATGAACCCTCAGCTGGGGTGGTGCTAAGGGAGGCCTGAAGCCTAAAAGACATCAACCAATTTTTAGATTCTAGATTATATAAAATATTAACTCAATACACATTTGTTATTTGTAAAACTAAGAGTGAGATATAGCAGTCCTTCAGAAGGTAACCGAGATACTCCTTTTACTTGTGTCCTGTGTTTTCACTTTGGATCCCTGTTTTCCAGCAAGTAACCAAAGGAAGAAGTAGAAAAATCATATTCTCTAAAATCTGAACACCTCTTGTTCCTACTGACTGTTACCTTGGGGGTGGGAGGGAAAATTAGTGCATCCGGACCAGGATAGCCCTCCTGCAGCTGACTGCAAAGACACACAGGGGCCTACCTACCCCCTACAGCTCAGATACCAAGAGTGTAGTTCTCTCCAGTGCTGCCATCCGAAAGAAATGTGAACTTTTGACATCTGCCTTGCTGGGTTGACAGGGAAGGACATTTTCTCTACACTATTTGACAAAATGTCTGGTGGCAGAGAATGAAGACAAAGCCATGAGGTATTTGGAAGAAGGATCCCATTAAGGAATATGGCAGGGTGGGGAAAAAAGAGGTCTGGAAAATGTATAATTTAAGTAAGGACCAGAGGTTCTAAAGCTTTTGAAATGCCAAAGGGAGAGATATTGGTAATTCAGTGAATGACTTAAACCACAAGGATAGCAAGATAACGAACCTTAGGCGAGCATGAGAATGTCCTTGCTTCAGCTTCCCACTATGACAATTCTGTGTTTCAGTCCTCCTCCTCCGGAGACAGACAACTGCCTTACTGAGGAAAGGCCCACAGTGGGGTGCCTCTCCAGCTTGCTGTGTTCCTCATTCCTTCCAGCTTGGCAATCTCCGCCTTACAAAATTTGGAAATACAATGACCCATTCTCTCTCTCATGGTTCAGCTTTCTAGGTGGGCAGTGTCAATCCTGGGAACTGGATCTCCTCCATTTCATTCCCAGCCCGAAGGTGCTACAGACCTGCACTTGAACCTGACACACTATCCTCATGGGCACATGGGTCCCATGTTCTAATCAACTAAAGCCCCTATAAAACATTCTCATAATGTCATCACACAGCTGTCCTGGTATTATAATTGTCTTTTTTTCTGTGTTCAAAGCTTTTATTTTTTCCCCTGAGCTCATCTTCAGTATTTAGGTTGTACAGAGACTGTTGTAAATCAATTCCTGGTCCAAAACAGGAGCCTCTCCAAAAGGGATCAAATCGACAATTGAATATGTAGTTATACATGGGAAAAATCTTAATATATGTATATCATCCAAAAATACTTGAACCACTTAAAAGGGAGAATATCTTATGACAATTATATAGGATGTGAAAGTATAGGACAGCACTTGTGAGATGAACAATCTTCTCAATTTTCAGTAGTGTAAAACAATATGATCAAATGTTCAAAATAAAATCATAAATATCTGCCACCTACTCTTCTGTTATTGTACTGGCAAATGGAATTTATTGCTGTGAAATTCTAACAATTTTACTCTCATTTATTTTGAGACTTTTCAAATTATTTAATTGATAGAAAAATTCGGTAGGAAATGTAAACAGTATAAGGGTATACTCTGAAAGCCACATATTTTTCTGAAAATGGATATCCAGACTCTCATTCCCAGAGTCAATAGTTATTATCAAATTCTTCAATGTGAACACACAAATATTCCATGCACATACATATATGCAGTACTGTTCTGATTATCTGACAAAGATTCATTTATCAACTCCTCATAGCAAACAATGAGTACACATTATTTTTTTTTAAATATCATATTTGTTTTTCAGACAAGGAAACTGAGGTACAGAAAGATTAAGTAACTTTTTCACAGCCCCATGCTTTATAAGCAGTGGGGAAATAATCCTACCACAGAAAGCCCAGGTGTGATAACATACACGTAACTGCAAAGCTCTACCGCCTTCCTGTGGCCCTTGCCGTTAGTATTGGATAACATCATACACATCTCTTCATTTTACATTCAACAACTGCAACAAATGAGAACCCAAACTAACTTTGCACATTTGTATGAGAATGCTTCTGTGATTTTTACAACCTATTCTCTGCATCTGCAAAGTATGTTAGGAATCTAAGAAACATTTTGTGTATGATGTTAGATATTAAGTCTTTTATAAAGTTACACACTTTCTGCCTTACTTTAGAGAGAGGATATAGTATTGGAATTGAGTTCCTTTCTCTGCTACCTTTCAATTATACTTTTATAATACTCCCCTAGGAGTCTGTTTTCTCCTAAATGTAATCAAGAATCTCTTTTTTCAGAGAGAGAAAGAAAGGGAGGGAGGGAGAAGGAAAGAGAGAGAAACACCAAGCGTCTGCCTTCTGTAAGCGCCCTGACAGGAGACTGAACCTGCAGCCCAGGCATGTGACCCAACCTAGAATCCAACTGGTGACCTTTCAGTTTGTGGGATGACACCCAACTAACTCAGCTACATCTGGTTAGAGCAATTGAAAATTTATTATATTTGCCTTAATGGAGTAAAAAATATAGAGTAGAAAAAAGAAGGGATTTATTACAACACCACTATATTAATATTCTATTATTTTGAAATGGAATGCAGGTTTAAAATAGCCAAAAATGTACATAGAACTACAAATTCTTTAAAATTGAAGAGCATAGCAAAACACAGTGGGTTTATCCTGTGAATAATGATAAAGTGCTATACATATTTACAACCAGGGCGTATAAAGTCACATTGATAGCAGAGAATATAGAAATTATGGTGATGACTAAACTGATACCTTCAACTGATTGGAGGATGCCCACCCATACCAACAAGAGTAATATTTACTTAAGTTAACTTCTTGTACATTTTAAGTGTATCTATAATACCTTCATAGAAATACTTAGTGTTTGATTCAATAACTAGGTATTATACCCTAGCTAAGCTGACACCTAAAATTAACTATCACAGTGCCTTTATTGTTTGTTTGTTTTTTAATTCCTGGTTCTAGACTAACTAGCTGTGTGACTGCACATTACTTAACTTCTCTGTGCCTATTGGTGGGAAAATTAAACATACCAAAACTATAGAAGAGAGTGTGAAAGAGTGTTAGTGAGTATGCATCACAAATTTACATGCATTTAAAGATAGTACAAAAATATCCCTAAAGTCTAGAGGAATTTCACACAAATGTATACAAAAAGTAAAAGGGAACAATTAAACTTGTTATCTCCTTGGGAAACAAGAACACCCACTTTGAGATTGTCTCTTGTGTATCTCATTAGGGAACTCTAAACCGATCTTGGAATTAATTTAGAGGAATGTGTTAACAAGTCCAAGAGTCAGAAGATTCAGGACTGTACTTTGTAAATTCAAAAGACCTGGCCTCTTGTAGGAAGAGAGAGCAGAGAGCATTTGGCCCCTCCTCTTTATTAAACAAGGAAAGCCTGAGGATCTTACCCTGGCACTATTTTCTCCTTAAAATATCATAGTAGTATTAATATAGAAAGATAATAAAGTTGTTGAAAGGATTAATAAAATTAATTTAAGGAAAGCACTTAAAGCAATGCCCAGCTCATGGTGGCCTCAAATAAATGACATGTTGTTACCCTACTTATGTTCTGTTTTGTGCTCTTTGCTGTGTAAGTTCTGCCGTGGTCCCTTGGTTTACAAACAAAAATGTGGAAATGATACTTTTGAGTTTGTACCTTCATTATCACTAACCTAAGCTTTTTGAATATCAGTTTCTGTGTCTCCCCGCCTTTCATTTAATCCATCTTCCAGACAGCTACCTGCATCTCGTGTTTCCATCACCACCATCATCCACCATTTCCGTGACAGCCCTTCAGTGGCTTGCCATCAACTAGGATAAAATACGACTATCTAAACATGACTCAGAATGCCCTGTAACCTGATCACGTCCTCCTCCAGTACAGTCACAACCCTGGTGCCCCTTGTTAAAGTCTTTATGGAGCACTAATATCCAGCTCTCATGAAAGCTGATACCTCTGTACACTGACTCATGCAGTCAATACCCTACGCCTGGGATGCCCGACTTTTGTTTCTCTCCCTTTATATTCTGGTCCCATCTGCCTGGCCAACCTCATCTTGTGCTACCCTCTCCCCTCTGCCAACACATTCCAACCACGCTGGCTTTTGTGGATTCTCTACGCTTCAAGGCCTTTAGCCACACTCTTCCCTCTTTTTGAAGATTCTTCTCACTCACGCCATCTTTTACACTGAGGATCCAAATCCTATTTAAGTCTCACTTTCTCGGAATGCATCTGACCCTCTAATCTTAGTTTGATAGTTATGTCACCTTCTTACAACAATCCATTTTTCCATCAGATCACATATCCTAAGATGCAACTGTATGTTTATTTCTGAGTCTGTTCTTAATGCACAGCTCCCCTGATTCCAATAGCTTCTACTAAGCCCTGTGAAAGAAGCGACGCCCATTGTTGTTCACCACAAAATGCTCGGGGCCTAAAAAGAGTGCCTGGCATGAAGAAGGCACAAATAAAGATCGGCTCACTGAATAAATAAATACTTGAAGAACAAGATGGTACTATTATTAGCCCCATGTGGTGTGCCCTCCAATGTTTATTCTGTACTCTTCCTTACAAACAGAATCCCAACTGTAGTTAGGGGCATCAGCATGCTAAACATCTGTATTCCCCTGTCTTTGCCTTTTTCTTTTCTCCTTCTCCTTCATCCTGCCTAGGGTATTGCATTTGTGAGTTTATTGATAGATAAACTAGAAGGAGCTTGAGGGTTTGATGATATGTGGAGTTATCATGCACACATCATGGCAAAACTAAGGCAAAGTCACACCAATTGCAGTATAGAACCCAAGGGGACATTAAGGACACACCATTTCAAACCTGGCTTTTATAAATGGGGGAACTGAGGTCCAGAGAAGTTATTTGGTGAAGGTCTTATTGGTAGTAAAGAGTAAATGCAAGATTGTAATTCAGTTTCTTCACTTTCAGGCCAGTGCTAAGTTATAATTTCTTTTACAGTCTGTGAGTCATTGCTGGTATTTTCCTCATATAGAGGTATTGAAATTTCTGCATAGCCTTTTCCAGGAATGTGACATATGGGAAGGAGCAATCTTGTCAGTTCAGAAGGCAAGATACTGGGGAAAAATCCAACTTAAGAAGTGGAAAGCAGTGGAAACAAGAATGAAAATTATGTTATTTTATGAAGAGGAAGACTTTTTTCAATAATTCAGAGAAGATATTCAGGTTGATTTAATAGAAAATTGTCGGCTTCCGGCCAAGATGGAGGCATAGGCAGACGCACTGTGTCTCTTCTCACAACCAAATTAAGGACAACAAAGATTTAGAAACAAGAAAACAACCAGAACTCAGAAAATCAAACTGTTTGGAAGTCCAACAACGATTCAT